>LYUA01000668.1:249770-262969 GCA_002093875.1 Calopteryx splendens
GGGGGGGGGGGGATTAGGGGAGTCGTGGGGATGGGATAACGGAGGTGAAGATGCACGAAGGGTCGGTGTGAGAGCGAGTTGGTGCGTGATGGGTAATGCTTGGGGAAAAGGGAATCGGGATGGTCAAACTTTCGGCGTCATGGTGGAGTAAGGATGAGGGAGCCCTCCTGGGTTCGAAGGTGGACGTCGAGGATTCCGAGCGAATGGTGGGAGGGCAAAAAAAAAATTGAGGGTTGACTGAGTGAGGACCAATGAAAGTCAACAGATACGCATTTTTTTATCCTGAAAATGTGTGGGTGGGGGAATGGGTCACAATGAAATCTGAGCGGTTTCGTCGTGGGCCTGAGTGGTGGCCGTGCTGCTGAAGGGAGACAATTCTCAGGAAAAAAAAGTAGCACTCGCTGAACTTTTCAATGTCAACGGGCCCATACATTTTTTTCCTGTAAGAAACTTCGCACAATATTTGGTAAATTCATGAAATTCTCCCCTTGTCACGAGATTATTACAAGCGGAAAAACGAAGGTTAGCTAATGAATGCAAACTGGACCAGGCCAGCGCGTGAACAGTCTAAATTTATTTGGAGTTTATGCGACAAGTACGGCAGTTTCATGTTTATAGTACAAGCCATGTATTTGGTGAAGGATAGCGCTAGGGCATAAAATAATTCTATTTATTTCAGCAGCAGAAGACCGTAACATGACTGCGCTCCGTTCAGCCCGACGAACTATGGGGTAGCCGGCGAGGACACGACCCATCCATCCGGAAACTATAGGGAAAAAAATGGGTACGTGACCCAAATAATTTTGTAAGCTCACCTAGTATGGAAGCAGGGATGGCCGAGGCATGGAAGCGATCTTCGACACGTTAAAAATTTAGACACCACTACTATGCTGCGGCGCAGCCGATCTCACGAGGTATTTTGGAATTGATATGCTTTCGGTAGGGGACTGCAAAATTTACGTTCAAACTTTGAGTAAGTCCCAACTATGCGAGTTTAAGTTAAGGTCTCGTCGAAGGCCAATTATCGTGCCTATGAGTTTCTACGTAAGTAACAATGATGGGAAACGGTACCAGAGGAGCGTGTGAAGTCTAGTGCTGAAGAAGATCGCAGTGTGGAGTAATAAGTCGAGAGAACTAGGGAAAAGAAAAGGAAGATTGAGTAGGATAATAAGGATAGAGCCTCTTACATCTAGATTGCAGGGGCGCACAGGGACAAAGACCAAAGGGAGAAGAAAGGAGTGATTATGGAGATTGAGAATGAACAAACAAATCGTCTTCAGGACATAATGTATTCAGAAAAACGATTTCCCCAGGGTCGAGGAAATTCGCCCCGCGGTCATCATGCGCCCTCGTTAACAGTCAGCTCTTGGGGAAAGGAAGTTGTTGTCGACATCAGGGACTCGATACCGCTGTAGAAATCTTAAAAATCAGCTACAAGGTAATTATTCACTCACCACTTTATGATCCATGCTATCATAATTACGTGCTTATTTTAGAGACGCATTTATGGCTGCTGTGTTATACTTAAAAAGAAATGACCGTCGTCGTAAAATAGTGACAATCACACTTTAACATCGTATCTAATTAAATTTTCCAGGTTTTTAAAATGAAAATATTAATCAAAATGAAGTACCACTTCGAATCTGAGATAACATGAGTGGAGATAAGGCAAATGAGAAATTCTTGGGATAAACTAATGATAAACTGAGGAAAGATTATTTACGATTTCTAATCGTTAAAAAAATCCTGGTGGGAGTGTAAACCCGGGAATTATTTTTCAGAGAATGATCCCGGGAAATTACTTTTCCTGAACTGTAGACTTAATTACAAGGCAGATTCAAATTACAGATATTTATGAGCTCCGCTGGCTATGGTATTGACCTAGTTAAATATTCCTATTCATTAATCGTCCTTAAAGATTTTTTATCAAGGGGTAGCGTTTCAGTTGTAGGATAAATTAAAGTAGAGGACATTTCAAGAAAGTGCAAATTCATAGCGCAATAAAGGAAGAAAGAGTGAGAACACTAGTGGATTTTTCATAATAAAAAATCTGCCAGAGTAATCCTAGCGCATATTTAAGGTGTCTGCTATTTTTTCGGTCGATCACCTGAGGCCGTTTTACATTCTCCGAAGATCCTTGCAACTTCGACTAATTCCGCTTTTGACCGTTAGCCCATCTTAACCCTCACTGTTGGGGTAAATTTTAATAGAAGCTCTAATTTACACTGTCTGAATTGGCTACTTCTACATTGATAAATGGTACTACTTGGAATTAGTTGATAAAATATTTAAAATATTAATCGTAAATAGAGGTGACTGAATGATAAGTACACGCTTTCTATACGGAACAATTGAATAATTAGAGTTGGTAAGGGCTATGAGGAATAGAAAAAAGTTTGTAAGTACCGGCGCCCATCAGTAAACGAATAACGCCCCATCTCGACGGAATACGGAGAATGAAGTTTCTCGGTTGATCAATTTTATAACACAACATCTGTTTTCCACCGCCATGATTTATACATTATTTAATTAGCTTGTGCCTCGCTTGAAGCAATTATCACAATACTAAAATGCCAGTAAAAGTTTCTCTGTTTTGCCCTGCGAAAGGTAAAGAAGTAGTTTCGCATTCGTATTCATTCAGTTGTATTTAATCGCAACTGACAGGGTTGCATTCCAGGAGGTAGTTGCCAAAGGATCCTCGGAGTCTTAGAAAATTTTATTTCGAAATCAAATAAGTGATTGAGGTAAAAGAATAGCATTCTTTTTTTAGGAAATTAATTTTGTTTCATCCCAGAGAATTTACAGATGGTACATTTTACGAGTCTCTTAAATATTGTTGACGCATACCTTTAATCAATGGAGTATCCATTAATTTTCTAGTTCAATGATCTTATTATTGTCTCCCCTTGCCAAAACTACAGCTCCGCAACTGTAGTTTGTTGAGTCGAGCCGTTGGCAGGTTTTTTTTTCGCGACTCCTGCGCCTTTATGGCACTGCGAACCGGGGTGCCTCTTCAAGCGTCGTAAAACACACACCTCGTCGTCATTAGGCAAATCTTGCTCTGCAGTGAAATCCTTGGTTTGGAAATAATGTTCTCCTTCATAAAAACCTTCAACTCAAAGGATTACCAAAGCTCTTATTTCAAACATTCATATTTTCACACGTCGCTGATCGACAAAAGTAACCTGAGGTAATGTGTGTTATTAAGTGCCTCACGTATTTAGGACGTTTCTTAGACGGAGGCGAGGACAAAGATAGAGACATTAGAAGAAGAATGGCATAAGGTAGAGAGACTTTTATGAAGATGAGGGAACTGATGACAAGGGCGTTGAGTTAATATAGAAGGTAAATTTTAGTGAAAACCATGATCTGGAGCGTAGCATTGTACGGCGCAGAAACGTGATTGTCGAGGCCAGAGCTTAGGATAAGCGTAGGTTGGAAATTTTTGAGACGTGGATGTGGAGGGGGATGGAAAGAAAAACGAAGTTCCAGGAATAGTAGGGAAGAGAGCAAGTTGGGATGCATTCAGAGAATGCAGGAAAAGTGGACGATGGGCACATTGAGGGGCAACGGATTATTGAAGACGGTGATAGAGGGGAGGATCATGGGTGAGGTGAAGGAAGGATGAAGTTTGGCATCCTGGATGGGATGCAGGGAGGCAGATGGTATGCGGAGCTGATGAGTAGTTCATTGTAGTATAGTTACTATACTTAGCGTCGTGTTAGGCATGCTGCAGTTGTGTCCACCAAAAAGGAATCTTAACCGGTAGACTACCAAGTACCTATTATTATTATTATTAAAGTGTTATTTGTGCGCTACACTGAAAAGAAAAAAATACACGTTTGAATGAATACACATGTACATCTGCACTGTCCAAAGATGCTCTTTTTAGGTGAAACATTTTTCTTATAATTATATTTGAGATTTACCAGGGACTCCGGGGTGTTTCAAATAATAATAGGAACAAAAAAACAAAACCATTTTCATTGTTATGCCTCAGAATTACAATATTTAAATAGTCTAAGCAATATGTTTCAGCACATAAGAAATGGAAAATATCTTTATAACATTTTTCAGCAAGCTTCTAAAATATTTTTCTCCATATCTTTCATATTTTATTGGTAATTTCATAGCTTTAAAACAATAGTACATTTTAGTTTGAATTATCATTAAATAAGTAAAAACCAAGCGTGATGTTATATATGCTTTAATTGTACAATGAAAATGGTGTTGATGTTGTTTTTCACCCTCATTGTTGTCCACCCTCTTATAGCCCTGATGATGGAATAAATTATGTTCCGAAACTTTGACAAGGGATACATGATTTTAATTTTTGGTCTTACCTCAAGATATTAATATAGTAATCATCTATGCTTGCAAAAATAATAAATTGTAATACATAATCTACAACAAATGGAAATAGTCATTAACAGTTAAAATGGAAATAATTATTAATAAATTGCCCAATTTGAAGAGAAATATATAATAATGTAGACGATATATTTTAATTTAAGTTTTTACCATTTTCATGAAATAAATAACAATAAATAGGATACAAGGTTTTCCTTACTTTTCGTGGCGTCGGGTATGCCTTCAAATTTGCATTTATAAAATGAGAAAGAGATTGTAAAGGGAAATTTATCGCTTAATTGGAGCCAATTTTTACACTTATCTGAGTTTCTTGGCAGAAAAAGTCTTTCCCCATTTTGATGTTTCTTGCGAGACACCTTTTAAATGAGGAAATGAAACAGATGAATGAGAAGTTGAAATACGTATCTTGGGTGAACTGTATCTAAATATTTCCCTGTTAGGAAAAATTATGTTATTATAATAATTAAATAAGTTAATTAAAGAATATTATGATAATGTATTGAATGAAGGTACATTTTGATATTGTTCTTAAGTCAACGAATTTTTTTAATGTATTGAAATGGCTGAAATTATCTGACAGATTATTTTATTAAAGAAATTGGTAATTTATTCATCTTTACGATAAATAATAAAAATGAAAATAAATTCAATACTTAGTCAATACTAATTTGACCTAGAAATAGAAAGTTCTGATGAAATTAATTACTGTTTACGAACGACTGACAAGCCAAAAGATACACAAAGTTGAGGCCACTTCACAAGGTTGAGACACTGGATTAGACACAGGTTGGGGTTTTTGCCTTTGCCTTTAAGTTTGCTCTATGTTGGGAGGTTTTTTTTTAATGAAATGAAAAACTATGGCTTGAAAATATAGTTAGGTAGGCTGATAAAATATATTATTATCTTCTCCGAAAAAGCAACAGACGTAAAGAAAGGAGTTTTGATAATTTTTTTAATCCAGCTGTTCACAAATGTAATGAAACGACAATATGCATGGGGCCTTGATTTTGTAACGTACTTGCTGTTAATATTATGAAAAACGAGTTGAGCTGTAATGAAAATATATGTATATTGTGCTTGAATAGTGGTAAAAGTCCTCATAAGCTAAGAACACGAATATGAGTACACTCATGAACATTAGTATGCTCAAAATTTTATTCCCCTTAACTAGAATATATCAATCATCATTCAGAATTTTCCTATGAAAAGCTATTGAATTGAAATTACATGAAAATTTTTAATTTAAATTATATTGAAGTTTAAAAAAGAAAATTAAATTATAATAAATCATATATAAAGCTTCAAAATAAATAAAAATATTAAAAAATAAATGAATTTGTATTTATCTGTATACTCTGTATTTATCTACAGATGATATGTCAGATGTGAGTCCATGATTCCATGACGTCCGTGTGACCGCGATACACGAAACCTTCGATAAAACACAGAAGAGAAGAATTAGAAGCCTTAGAAACCAGGTGATGGAGGCGATTACTGAAGATAGGACGGACTAGTTAGAAATGAAAAAGTATAGAGAAGAGCAGAAGAGGAAAATACCGTATGGAGGAATATAAAGAAGAGAAGAACCAAATGGTTTGGTCATACCAACGGATTTGCCAGGAACAGAATCGAAGGGAAAGTCCCAGGGGGATGAAGGCCAAGGGATGAATATGTAGGACAAGTAAAGGGGGAGAAGAAGAGGGAATACTCACTGTGGAGTAAAGGAGTTGACATGGGATAGGGAAGAATGGAGGACTTCACTCTAACAATCTTAGGATGAAAGACTATGATGATTATGATGAGTCCATGATTAATTGCTTATTGTGTAATTTAACCTCTAAGCAAGTAAGGAGGGTTCCATTCTGGAATAGGTCATGTGCTTTCACTGGGGAAATATATCAAAGATACCAATATATATATATATTAGAGGAAGTCTTCTTGGAGTACAGACTAAACGGAAAGGGACAGGTCAATGGGAGCATTGGATAATTGTGTATGGGAAACAGACCTATTTCAATCTTGAGATGCGATGAACTAGTCATAAAAAAGGAAAAAAATAGGCGATTTAATTAATCAATTGCTTTTAAAAATGAAATTAGTATAGAGGTATATAAATGAGCTTCAAATTAAACTTTTGAAATATCATTTAATGTAAATATTTTAATTAAACAGCAAATAATATTATTTTTAAAATTTCAATATATGAACTCTTGTGGAGAAAAATTGAGGTTTATGTTATACTTATATCAATATTACAAAATTTTATGCTCTAAAAATTATTTGCGACGGACAAAAAGGTAAATTTAATTTGAAAATCCATCGAAAATGCCTCATTTTACTAAAAAAAACGTTTCAACAAAGAGGAATGCGAAAGAAATAGCGAAAATATGACTTGGACGTAGTAGACTGCTTGATCATTATCATTTTACCCACACAACATTAGAACTATTTTCTCGAGAAATTAACAATGAGAAACTGTATTTAGGTTATGCTAAGCGCAGTCAATTTAGTTAATATGCGGTACTGGGAGAGAGCTTAATGCTAGCCTTACGAAGCTGGAGCATAACCTATATAATGTATTGAACTAATTAGGTCGATTGTTCTGCTCCCACTGAACCCTTTAGGACTTAATGCTGTTAATCCAACCTCATCTCTTGTTATCGGTCGGACCACAACGCGAGTTCAACTACTAGTGATAAATTTTTAAGTAGATATGCCAATATTTTTTTCCAAGCCATAAATTTGTGGCTCCCATGGCATTATACCGCAAATCGTAACTCAAAAAGGTTCTTGTATGGTCGATAAAAAGGTAAGCGAGTTAATTAGTTGAAATATTTTGGGGTTAATATTACCAATGAATGTTTTCAAGTCTTCACTGCTTCCCTTACATTTTTATCCTATATCGGCGTATCATTTTACTGATTATCAACTGGTATTCAAACTTTTTATTGCCGTTATGAACATGAATATAATATAAGATAAAATATTCCTAATTGGGAGATGCTATTCTATCTTTCATATATAACATCTTATATTTTATAAAATACCTTAGGGACAACAAAGATTACCATGAGTAACGGTTCAATTAAATATCGCCTAAAACGTTAGTTAGATTACCAACGGTATAAAAAATCACAGTAATCAACCCAAAGGTCGGTTTGATAGCTGAGGGTAGAGCTCACCCAGTACTAAGCTGAACGGCATGTGAAATTCACACATCAGGTTATTCATACAGCCAGTACCTTTCCCTGTACCACCTGTGATTTCCCAGGATGACATGGGACATGGTACCCGAAAAATGGTAAACAGCTTGGGTGAAGCTGAGGGTGCCAAGAGGCCACATCCTGCATTGAGCCCGGGTCCTCCGGTTAGTAGCTCAAGGCTCTACCCACTGGAATACCGCCCCTCTTACCAACGATAATATTCGTTTCATACGGGTTTCATAAGAAAGATGTAATCTTGACCTATTAACTTAGGATCACGGAAAACACCACATTTAATGTAGAAAAGGATATCCATAGGTCATTCCAGACTACTTCGAATCAATGTTGGCCCTTCAACCATCAGGCAATAATGAAAATCGGAGGACGTTTTTTTTGTAAAGAAATAGTTCTAATATGCGAGGGTTAGCGAAATTTGAAATAATTGTATTTAAAAAAATGGAAATTTGCATTGATACGAGATCTACCATACGAGATATTCCCGAGCATAATTGTAGAACGATGACTCGGTTCCTATATACATTTTCGAAAAGATTTTAAATTTTGGCATGTTAAAAATTAAAATTTTTGTTTAAAAATCAAAATGTTTAAAAATGAAAAGAAAGTTATGGTATTTATAATTATCTATTTTTCTCTACTGTAATATCTGAATTATTTGTTTGTTGCATATACATTTTTGGTGGGGCTGTTTTCCATATAAGTGAGCAAAGATTTAAATCTTCATCAGCAACGGTTGATATTATACAGTTTTCCAAATACAAGTAAGATTTCTTCTTGATTATTATTTTAAAATGTTAAAGAAAAATTAAAATAATTAAAACTAAAGAATTTTTGAGAATTTAAAATATTGAAATTATGTATCACTGCGAAAATGATCACGTCATTTATATCAACTTTGAATTATCAATTTGACCGGTATGTAAGCGATTTGCCGCTTATCTACTAAGAATATTGGCGTATGATCGAGATTTTAAGGACCTACATTTGGTCAATCTAAATCAATTTCGTGTAAGTGGATATAGGTGTACTATTTTAATTTTATTCCCTTTAAACCGATTAATACTAGTGGTTGAAAACACATCTTAGTTCCAATATTTATAAAAATAACTCCAAATACATTTCTGTGGGTGGCTGTGGCACTTTCTGCTTTCAACCCGTGTGTTGTAGATGTGAACTGAAGTATCATGGAATTTTATTTTACCTGTGTAAGCTATTTTTCTTTCTGATATTGACAAAAATTTCATTTATATTGCAAAAATCTCCGCGAATTTGACGCTTTTACTTTAACACACGTTAAATTCTTTCTTTTACACTCTCATTCCTTCCTTCCCGGAATTTTTCTGCTAACTTCGTGCTCACGCTAGAGGAATGCTGTCTTTTCCGCCATTTTAACTACCACTGACGGAGAAATCATCACATGTTGGTGTGAGTGCATTTGAATTTAGTACAGAACAATCATTACATTCCGAATCGAGAGAGAACGGTGCGTGGATTAATTGTTATAATTCTTAATTTCATTTAGTGCCTTGAACTAGATTGCACAGTTTGTGCATATAAGGAATATACACAAAAATGTATGAAAATTTCCTTATACGTCACTCAAAATTTAAATCCTAAGGAATTGGGAAGTAGTCGTAGAATATGGACTAAAATGAATATTAACAGATTAAAATTTCTTATACCGATCATCTTCATCTATTATCTAGATCCAAATGAACAAAATGTGGGTTCAATAGTATTTTTAATTATTTATTGACACTATGGAGGGCGTTTACCATGAGCAATACATGGGTGTTCTCACTTTATTTTCCCGCTTTTCAATAGGTAATTCGAGCTTTAAAGGCATTGCTCCTTTAGCGATTGTTCGTTTGAATTGAAAATTAAACCAAGGATTTTAGATCGATTTTTGAAAACAACATTCTATTATTACCTACGCATTTATGTGTTTAATTAAATAAGCAGGGGTGGACCAATATCGGTGCAGCCCATCTGCAAAAATAAATTAATGACAACGTATTCCATGAATTTAGAAAAAAAATATTTCCATACAGGGTTTATTAATTTTCATCATTATTTCCTTCCTTAATTTTATTACATTCTTAATAATTCCTCTTCCCACGAACTCCCATTTTTGCCTGTTGTCAGTTCCAAAATTTTTACGCCTTTGAAAATCATAAACTCTAACTGCTTGCTGCACGCTGGTACAATTTATTAGCTATAATAATTCTTCCTCTCATCCAGACTCAAATACAACTTCCAAATAATACAAATAGTTGTCAGACAGTGTCCAGTTCATACTGAAACAAAAAGAGTCTTGAACTCCAAGTAAATGCCCTACTAGTAGGCCATTTTCAAAAGGTTTTTGTACAGGTTTTATTTTAGTACGTTTAAGCCTATTGACAATTTTTTAACGTCACAAGGAAGCAAGAAAAAATTGCGTACCTACATATACATTTTTTTCAAGCTTTAAAAGTATTTCCAGTAAGGTAAAGGTAAAGACAATGGGTCTAGTCTAAAATGCAAGTAGGATGAATTAATCATATGATTAATTGAATGATGAATGATTAATGAATATTCATTTAACTATTTCCTGTATCTCTACTGGACCTTAATAAAAATTCGGTTGAAACGAGAATTTTTTTGATCATATTTTCTAACTGGGTAACCCACTGCGCAAAGCGTGGTGTTTCTATATTCTATTCTGTCTCGCGCATACTGCAATGGAATATTCGATCTTTGAAAGCTGTCATTATAATTGGGAATTTGAAATTTATTGGACATCGTATGCTTTATATTGACTGATGCAGGCTTAAAATAATTTTATTAAATTCATTTATGAAGACAGAAATATGGAAGTGCATAGTTCAAAAACGGACATCAAAGGTGTTTCGTTGGAAGTGGATTGAAATTAAAAATCTTATAGTTCAGTACAGACAATACTTCCGTACATTCAGAAATGAGATATTTCTGTGATTGAGTTAATTAATATAATTATTAATTTAATTTAACTTCATTTACAGTTTTGTAATGGTATGAACTCTAATCGTAACACGAAAAAAAAGAATCACTATTTAACATAAGTATTCAAATCATTTTCTCTAAATAGTTTTCTATTCCATTTGCATGTATTCACTCAACTCCTACTCACTGCAAGCACCATTTACTCATTAATTATATGCGTATATCTGAGTTAATTATAATTTTTATCATTTAACTATTTATTTTCACCGACTCTAAAATAGCAAATATCCAGTGGATGTAATGACGAAGTTGTACTTGTGTGTAAGTGCTTGTATGTATGTTTGTTTGCATGTCACAAGAGAAAATGTGGGTATCCTTTTCAATTTCAATGTCATTCAATATAAAATTTAATGCAGGGTACATATGGATCCAATGCAAAAACAGTTTCCATGGCATAAAGTAAAGCAAGGACTACGTAACATACGAGGAACTTTTGAGCAAGTTTTTGACCCCCGGCCGCGCGAGTGTAACCTGTTAATGAAATGGACGGACACATTCATTTATCTTTACAAAATTTTACTCTAACATGGTACCTGAGCTTCAATAAAATGAATTAACGCGCTACTATTGTTCACAAATTACCTGCTGTCATAAAATTTTATGACCCTCATAAACAGGATTCACGCGTGGAGTATCGTTTTACGATTAGAAAATAATGATTACTTATGGAAATTTGCGAAAAGGTACCAGGTAACTTGCTCAGCGTAGAGGGAAAATATGTGTGGGAGCAATCGTTCACAGGGAGTAGTGAAGGGGATCACGTATTTGCGGGGGAAGGGAAATGGGAGGGGACATCGGAGGGGGAATGGGAGGGGGAATGGGAGGGGAAATGGGAGGGGAAATTGGAGGGGAAATTAGAGGGGGGAGACGGAGGGGAGAGCTATATGCATGGAAGACGACGGTGGAGTGTCGACATGCGGGATGGGTATTGGCAGATATTTCAATTAAGCGCTCTGCTCTACGTGAAAATGACGCTTCTACTTCATTGGAAGTAGTAATAAAGGAGTAAATGAGGTGAAGTACAAAGCAATTTATAAGGGACAAAAGAAATGTGAGCTGACTCTGACAGTGCATTAATTACCAAATCAATGCTTATGTTCAATTAGCCCTGAGAACATCTAAACTTATTTTATAATTAATTTCTAGCTTGAATACACCTTTAAAATTTAAGATATTTTTTCGGGCTAGACTTTTCCAGCTGACCAGCTTTTCATAATTCTCTAATTAGCTTTGCATTCGGTTTTCCTGCTTTTATTATTTGATTAAATATTCTGGGCGCCCTAATTAACTGACGGTCGTAATTAGAGAAAAATTCTGTTATAAGTTACGAAATTTTATCTTGGGTAGTGACCCCTTATATATCATCCACGAGATAGGTGCTCTGATATTTAGGTTAGGAGAATACATGAACGAAACGAAATGGTTTATCCATATGAAATCGGTCCGAACCTTGAAACTAGAGTTTTTTCTCTTATTGGACTTTTTTTTCCGTGAGGATAGGAGAGAATATAAATACTTTAAAATAGTTAAATAATGAAAATTCATGTACCAAAGTGCTGATCAACTGCTTTTCTTGATTTCATGGAAAGAACTTGACTTCATGGTGAATGGTCACAGGAAAAAAGTCACACCATTAGCTTTCGAACAAAATAAGTTATAAATATTATTACGGAAATTTTCCAATACATATTGCGTGCCGAGGCATTCACGTTTGTCATTCAATGCGATTAAAGCTGAGTTTGAATTAGGGGACTGTGCCTGGTCGATAGCCGAGGTTAATTTCTTTGGTTTTAATCCGAAACTCGAAACGCTCAACCGCAAAAGGGCAATGCATCATGCTTTGCTTATGTACCGCTCGCATTGCCTCGGAATTAGGTACACTGGCTTCCTGCCGGGATGACGCGATTTTCCTCTGCACACGTTTACGGCCACGGAACTAGCAATCCAGTTCCAATAACTAATGTTAGCGACAGGATGATTGCGTTATGATGGTTGTTGTATGCTCCGTTCGGCGAAATTTGAGGCACGGTGATGGCGTTTACATTATCCATCGCGTAATAAGAGCGTTATGAAGATCCATGGTTACGCGGCCTTTTCGCATTCGCCCAGAAAGACGCAGGTCGGCGGTTCAACTCCCAGCCCTTCGGAAAGACCGCCAAGAAAAAACATTATTGCCCAAATATTTACATGGGATGTTTTTGAACGCGCGCCTAGTTCGTGACGCCTGATCAGCACTCGGCGAAAAATGCGCCAAATACTGCTTTCAAGCAAAGCGGATGAATTAGACGATCGGAGGAGGGGTCCGTGATTGTGAATTAGATGTTGGTGGTGTTTGCACCACGCCGTTTACTTCTCTAAAAAGGTATCCGTTCAAGAATCGAGCGTGGGATGAAAGATGGGAACGAACGAGCCCTCGAGAGGAGAATTCACCCTTTGATAAGGCTTTCCGCATTCGCCCGTGGGGTGGCTTGAGGGAATGGGGGCGTTCCGTTCTCGATGAACGGAATCCCGGACGGCGACGAGAGGGGAATGATGGTGATTGCTTGCGAGAGGGGAGAAATAGTGAACATTTTAAGTATCCCCGGT
>LYUA01000669.1:23370-33427 GCA_002093875.1 Calopteryx splendens
TCGCCATCGGTAATTACATTAAAAATTACAGCAGCGCTGAATGTGTTAAAAACTTGTTAAATTAATTTGGAAAAGACTACAAGGATTTCGAAAATATTGTGGACTGGAAAGGATTAAGTTGAAACAGGGGTAGAGGTGAAAAAATAGAAGTTCACCTAGGGTAAGAAAATGCAAATCACTCCACCAGGTGGGGTGGGGGGGACCAGAGGGCACACAAGGCTCTTCTGTTCAGATTGCAAACTCTTGAGTTGGCCCCAAAAGATCATAAAAAATATAGTTACATCAGATTATTTTTTAAATTCAGTGACATATATGGGTTAAGTGAAATGAAACTAAGAGGAAGTGTTGCATTTCAATGAATTATGTCTTTTCAGTCATTTAACAATTGTAATTAAGGGTTAGTATGCACTTGGAGTGAACAATTGGAATACACATATTCTGGAAAATGTTAAATTGCTTATGATAATCAAAAAGGTAAGACTTGGAAAGTAAGAGAATAGAGAAAAAGAAATGTTTGCTGGATAAACACAAATTCAGTGGGCTAAGAAATTAAAGAACAGAGTGATGCTAGTTACTTAATATTTTCTAATGGGCTGAAAAGAGGAGTGTATTTAAATATTATTAGCAATTTTATTATTCAATTGAAAGCTGTATGCATGGCAACATACAGGTATAAGGTTTCAACTGACGCTGGCTGAATTTTTTACTTTATCAGAATTCTAACATAAGATATGTACATCTTATCATTTCTTTCAAATCTTATAATTTAAAATACTCTGAATGCAATAAATTCTGTTGCTGGAAATGTTATGAACACATAAAATGTTATTGTTATTATAAATAAGCTAATTAGGTTATAATTATTATTACCTAAATACCTTCAACTTAGTATTTTAATGTTAAAACAAAGAGCTATTGTACATTATATTCCTAAACTATTACATTTGTGTGTATTATGATGGGAACAAAAAAAACAACAAACATATTTATATGAAGCCATTTATTTAATATTAATCTAATTCTGTGAACATTATTTCATTACAAATCTTCTGATCACTAAATTTTTAATCATCACAGGGAATAGATGACATATTTTTCTTTGCATTTGTTTCCAAGAATGCTATCTGCCTTTCCTCATATTTCTTCAATTTTGATGCCTTACATAGACAGCCTGGAATAAACCATTTAACACGAACACAATGGAAAATGTGCAGAACAAAAGGCAGTAAACATTGAGCAATATGATATTTGTTTGCAGCTCCCTCTCGTTAAAATTCCAAAATTAAAAACTTAAAAAAAAATAATTGAGGTCAATGAGCAGGCTGTCCTTCTTCCTTATGTGTCATACTGATGGCTACATGGCTGAGTCAATACAACTTAACCATGCTTCTTGGAATGATGAATTACATTATTTACACTGGCTTGAGAAATTCACACTAATTTACAGAAATTGCAAGTTCAATGTGAAACTTAAGTCTTCTCCTAGTTCCACATTTCTTAATAGTCTTACTACAATATTTACACATTCCAAAAGCAATATTGTATACTTTTCTTGTTCGTTCACTTGTAACATTATATTTTACACAATCACACTCTTGAAAACACACGCATGCATTCATACTCTGGAGGCAACATAGAAAAATATAGTTAAGGACCTAATGCTCTTTTATCACTGTAAAAATAACAGTTCTCACTCTACATAGGAAGCTCATCCAACTGCATTTCATCAAGAGCCAAAAGGTCCAAAATGAAATGATAATTTTTCTTAATGCCCCATAAAGAACTCACACCGAACTTAATGTGTCTCACTCTAACAAAATATCACAAATATTTTTTGCACCACTGATAATACACTTCCAGTCTATTTTTTAAAATAAATATGGAGATTCACCTTCCTATTGAAACGTTTTTGCAGGAGTTCCATTTAAAAAAATGTTCTCTCAGACCTGCTTCGGCACTCTCACGAAATATTTTACATAAGTGGAACTTTCAAATTAATTATCAACAGTTCATTTCACACGTCCATCATATCCTAAGCTCAGTGTCTTTTCCTGCTGAACACTTACCACCAACTAATCCAGAAGGGCATGGAGCTCTTCCATGATGAGGTGTTGAGCTTCCCTGTGGCAGTGTGCCAGCAACTCCAGGAGCTACCATTGGTGAAATGGAGGGAGAGCGGGTTGCCAAGGGTGACAAGGAAGGGGAGAAACTTGGGGACATGGCAGCAGACGCAAAACCACCTGCCATCCCACCAACACCACCCACAACACTGGACTCGTGGCTAATAGGTGACCGAGGCAGCTGGTGGTGACTAGAACGCACAGTGGTCAGAGCAACGGGTGCCAGGGAACGGGGAGCAACACTTGTTAGGAGTGGAGGAATAGGGGGAGCTGATGGTTTGACTTGCACTGCAAGTGTCTTCTTCCCATGGCCACCTCCATAACCACCTCCACCTCCTCCACCACCACCTTTGGGAGCAGTGTCATCCTTGAGGCGTGCAATCTCTGAAAATACATGCGCCAAAGGCTGATACTGTGGACCCCAGTCCAGCAAATAATCCCAGTTGTAACTACCTGTCAGTTCCTCCTCACTGTGCACAATGGAACTGAGGGAGCCAGTCATGGATGGCTGTCCTTCATCACCAAAACCAAAAGCTCCTCTACCTCCCTCCATCACATGCCTGTCTCCTGAGGAACTGCCAGGGGCACTAGCACCAGAAGCACTCACTCCTCCGCCACAACCAACACACTCTTCACTACCACCCCCCCCAGCACCCCCACCACTGGCACTAGAACCGGCTCCCCCCACCTCATTCAGCTTTGCATAAATGAGTGTGGAGATGTCCATGTCCCCATCTCCTTCTCCACCACCCTCATCCTCAAATAAGTGAATGGAATCTATACTGTGGTGAGGGAGAAGTTCTGAGGGTGCACCTTTCAGTAAGAGGTCTGAGGAAGAGGAACATGCATCAGGAGAAGCTGCTGCAGCTGCACCAGTGGCTGACCTTGAGGAATCGATGCCAAGCCTGGCGAGGTACTCCTGTGTGTTGTGGACTGACACATCACTGAGGTTATCCTCATCACCCCCCTGATGTATACCTGAGTCTGGAAGACCCAGTCGTTCTCTTGATCGGTGACGTTGCTGCTGCTGATGTGCCTGTGCTGAGGCCACAGCAGCTGCAGCTGCTGCTGCAGCTTGGGCAACTTGGTCCCTCTGCTCCCTTTGTTGTATGAGTTGCCCTTCATTTATCATCCTAATCTCTTCATCCTCAACATCATCTCCATCTTCGGCTGACCCCCTGCCACTCGATGCTGACTGACTCTGTTCTGAGAGTTCTGATGCTGCCCCTCCTGCCCCTGCATTTCCCATGTGTCTATGTGGATGGTGGTGATGATGACCACCTCCAGCACCAGCACCAGCTCCTCCACCACCACCCGCACCACCTCTCCTGTCCCTCTGCTGCCTCTCAGCAGCAGCAGCAGCTTCATAAGCTGGTATTTCATCATACTTTGGCGGAAATTGAGCCATTGCAGCAGCTGCGGCCGCTGCAGCTGCAGCAGCAGCTGCTGCTGCAGCTGCTGCTGATGAGGACCCAGGGGGACCACGGATATCAATTGTGTCAAAAGAGGAGGGGTCAAATGGCTCAGCACTTATAGAAGGTTTTCCTTGTCTTTTATGCCGAACATGAAGGAAAAGGAAAGTCGCCCCAAATGCCAGCACAAGAACTATGAGAGCAATCAGAAGTCCAAGAGCCCAATCAGCTAAACCTCCAGTAGCCGTTCCAGCTGTAGTGGCAGCGCCACCCATATCTGTAGTAGCTAGGTTGGACCCTCTGTCCACCCCATCTATGGCTATTTCAACAACAGTCATGTTAGTCAAAGACCCAGGTCGCCCAGAACTTGCAGTAACTACAAGGCTCACATCACTTGATGGACCAGCATCTGAGCCCATTTTCTTTTTCACCATCACAGCACCAGTGGTTCGATTGATCTTGAAGAATGGATGTTGGTTGGTTAGCTGATAAACTACTCTACCATCTGGACCTTTGTCTCTATCGACAGCTCGAACGTGCCCCACTATATGCCCTACCCTTGCCATTGATGGTGCCACAAAATGATAAGTTCTTTCAGTAAATTCAGGAGGGTACTCATCTCGACTATCTACCTCCACGGTAACTACTGCAGTGGCAGCCTTACCACCTGCATCTGTGGCTCTCAATGTGATAGAGTATCTGTCCCTAGCCTCATAATCAAAGACTGCTGCAGAAGAAACTAGCCCAGTACCTTGGTCTACTTTAAACCTTCCCCTGCCATCACCTTCAGTAATAGTGTATGTTAGAACTCCAAAAGGTCCCTTATCGGCATCAGATGCTAGGGCTGAGAATACGGATGTTCCCAAGGGTTCATTTTCAGCTATAGTTGCAAGGTACCTTGCTAGTGGAAATTTAGGATCATTATCATTTTCATCTTCAACAACAATAGTAACGGTTGCAACAGAAGATAGTTGCTTGTCGGGGGGTGTAGCCCTATCAGTGACCCTAACAACAAGATGATGCTTAGATGAGAACTCATAGTCCAGTTTTCGGCGCAGGGATAAGATTCCAGAACTTGGATCAAGAGCAAACAGATCTTCATCATTGCCAGAAGTGAAGTCAAAAAGATATGCAGCATTTGTACCCTCATCAGCATCTGAAGCAGCAAGACGAAGAACAGATGTTCCAATTGGCGCTCCTTCCCCAACACGACCCTCATAATGTGGCTGAGAGAAAAGGGGAGGATTGTCATTCGCATCATCAACCTGGACTACTATTACTGCACTGGCATTCCTTGAGGGTGATCCTTTGTCTCGTGCAACTACCCGTAATGTGTACATATCCACATTTTCACGATCCATATCTCGTAAGAGGATCAATTCACCACTTGGACTGTGGAAGTAAAAAATTAAAATATTTATTAGTAAAAGAAATTATTAAATAATTTGAAAGAGAAGTATGCATTTTCTTTAGTTCTTTTAAATATTTAAAGCCACCACCTTTGTTTTAAGTGAGAGCATATTTATTTATATTTGAAAATTGGATGACCAAGTTTAAAATGGGGAGTAGAAACTCTGTGGTAAAGTCAAAAAAAATAAAGTTGAAGACCAAAAAATATTTTACATAATATATATGCTCCTCCCTTTATGAAATACATTATTTTTTTTTTAAATTTTGGTAATAATAATGTCATAAAATAGTAATGCATATACTCTTTACAAGTATTAGAGGGAATTAAGCATACAGATAATCAAGGAAGCATACAGATAATCAAGGAATCAATGAAGTAATCAAGGAAATTTTTCTAAAATCTTTTCAAATCTGTCAAATTTTCATAAATTTCAAAGCATACCCATATTTTAAAACAAGTTCATTCTGTATCACCAATTTAAATTAAACATCTTTAATGGCCTAATTTCAATTTTCAACCGCAAATTATTCTCCTTTGAAATCTTATAGTTGAACTGTAAATTTCAATCAATAATATTTCTCCTGAGGCAGTTAAAAATAGTAAGTAGGTAGTAACTCAAAGTTATTTAAAAGGAAACATGTACATCAAATTAAAAATGAAATACTTTCATGAGAATATTTACCTCAAAATATAGAAACATCCATCCTCATTTCCATTTGTAATAGTAAGCTCAATATTTCCATTCTCAGATTCAGATGGCATTAGTTGATGAATGGTAGTTCCCCTTGAAGCATCTTCCTTCACATGGACTCTGAAAAGTGAAATGCGAGTTTCATAAGAAATACCGTTCCCTGAATACATTTCAGATTTCTGTTTTGTTTTAAATGGAAACTGAATAGCATAGATCTGGTAATTTCTACAAATAAAGTATGTCCTTGTATTATTTTAAAAAAGTCATTAAGGGGAATCCTAACTATGTACAAACTGACATATTTTGTCAAAAGCTTAAAGGATTACATCCATAAAAAATGGACATGGCTTCTTAATCTCCATTAATTTTCTTCGAAGGTTTCTTATACTTTAATTGAACTTAATAGCATTTAAATCATTTGATAGAAGTTTCATTCAGTATACCTATGTCATGAAGTGAATGACTTACAGGAATCCAAAATTTTATCATGCAAATGTAAAGAGTGTTTTCATGCTGAGCACTCATTCTAAAAGATCATCTATGTAAGATAAGTGTGCATAGCATTTCCTCTTAAGAAAATACTTAAGTGAGGAACTGTGCACCATTAAAATAATGTGTTTTCTCCTTAAAGAGAACTTTAAAATGTTTGGTCAGGCCATCATGGAAAAATGACCCTTGAGCTAAACCACATTTTCTTATGGAAAATATTTTTTTTTTAAATCATTACCTTGAGGCACTTAAAAATAAATCAACTTCATACAGTAATGTTGCAAATAATCCAAAGCAAAAATTACCTTGAAACATGCAAACTTAGGCAAATATAGGTAGCAAGGCAATGAATTTTACCTGTATTCCTCCTGAGCAAATTTAGGAGTGCTGCTTCCTATATCAGTGACATGGATCCTGAGTGCAGCCACAGTGGAAAGTGGAGGCCTTCCTGAGTCTGTTGCTTTGACAACTAGATGAACATCTGGGGCATCTATTGCAACAAGACTCCGGTTAGCTCGCAAAATGCCAGTCAATTCATCCATTCTGAAACCTCTGGTAGCAGCTCCAGAAAGGCTGTATCGAACTTTGGCACTATCTCCTGAATCGGCATCACTGGCATTTACTCTAATCACCATGGTAGCACTTTTGGTTAGCTCTGAAATAAGTAATTATTTTACATTCGTTAATGCCACGCAAAATAAAATATTTTAAACAAGGGTTTCAATCACAGTCAAGAAGTTATCACATTCCAATAGCACATTTAGAATTAACTATAACATCTTTGAGACCTGGACTATGATGTTTAACCACTGATAACTTGGAAATAAGGGGATTGATTGAAGCATGAAGAAATAAGGGGCATTTTTGTTTTAAACTCTATCAGAAATTGCATTAAAAGGTTTTGAATGAGCCCATTTTCTTTAATTACTCACAGAATTAAATAAAAGAAAGGTGACAATAAACTACTCACCAGGCAAAGCAACCTCATATGCAACCCGATCGAACACTGGTGCATTATCATTCTCGTCGGTGACCATGACAGTGAGTGACGTGAGGGCCACATGGGCAGAGTCAGAAGCCTGGACCCTGAGGAGATAGGATTTCCTGGACTCCCTGTCCAAAGGTTTGGCCACGGCCACTTGACCACTGAATCTATCAATGGAGAAGGCAGAATCTGGGTTTCCACCTTCTGCAAAGGAATATGTCAGGGCTGGGTTGGTATCCACATCATTAGCGGTCACGGCTGTCACCACAGTTCCCTCAACAGCACCTGCAATATGAAGCAAGAGAGGTTAACCAATTACATCAGGCCAGAATAACAGTTTTGGATAAAAATACATTTATAAAAAAATTATCTTATGGGAAAAGAGTAAGCAGTAATATTTAATAACGAAAAATATTTCTTCGATATGTCTAAGTGATTAGGAAAGTTGAATTCCAGTGTTTGTTTCACAAACATGTACAATGATGAAAAACAAGGGAAAATGGGGAAACTGTAGCACAAAGCATGCCCAAAAAAGTGAGATGAACTGACTAATATGAACATTCCTAGCTTTTGTGATGGGCCAAAATTAATGCTAATTATTTAAAGAATTTCGTAATGAACAACAGTATGCAGGTAGTTATTCAAAAGAAATTTATTCCACAAGCCTACTGCGAGAGGACGACACGCAGAAGGAAATGAAGTGAACTCCGGCCAGCCCTGGGACAAGGATTTCTTGCAACTTTATTAGGGAGATTACATATGTGTTATGGGGGCAACGTGAAGTTATCAGCTTGATGGAATGTGGCAAAGGGGTGAGGTGTGGATGAAACGACCAAAAACAGCACATCATTTTATCGGCGCCATCTCCTTTCTTCGATCCTCGAGTCTCGCGAGGCGAAAATGAACCCTAGTTTGAGGACGCTTCAGGCAATACACTGCACTACTGGGAGAGTGGGGAAGAGAGTTGAGAAGTTGCAGGAGGGCAGGAGGACGGCTTGGCAATAAAATACCGGCTACGCGGGAAATTCGCGCCGCTGTGACATTAAGGGCCGCTTAACTCTCCGTGCGTTCATTCGCATGGCCTTACATGCCTCCTCTCCGCCTCACCGCCAGAAACATTAAATCAACCTCGACCCCTCTGAGTGCGGACGGGGAGAAGGGTCAAAATCAAAGGGGCCCTTATCAAATCCTGCTTCCCCTTCATAAATATTTTTTGCGGGTGAAGTAGGCTATGGGGGAAACTGGGAGGATAGATCGATCGCATTGGAAAGGGCGTGAAAGACTGTATCAGGTGTCACTATGACATAACGTCTCTCATTCTCTTCTCAATTTGTTTTTTTAAACCTTGAAAAATTAAGTAAAGAGCTTTTTTGTTGTTAAAGAAATACACGAAATGTTTTCCGAGATCGACCCGATTAAAAGAGAAAGCATATAAATGAAACCTCTAAGCACCTACTGGCAGCTGAAATAAGATAACTATAGAATTCCGGTTGGATAGTTTTTTTAAGTTTCATAAATTCAGTGCCTTAGACGGAAATGCCGCGGGTTATGGTCTTGTGAGAGAAATAACATGGGAAAAAGGGAGGGAATTGATTACCACGACTGAGTAGATGCGTAAAGAAATGATTAGCGGGGACTCATGAGTGTAGATAGATGGCTTTTGAGAGGAGGATGTAAATAGAAAGAGTATGCTCGGTAGAGAGAAAGGCAAATGAAGGAGTATTAAATGGGACGGGGAAGAGATGAAGCTGGCGGGGGAAATATGAAGCAGGTAGGGAGAGTGAGGAGACATTGATAGAGGATATGAAGTGAGTTGAGCTCTAAGAAACGAAAACAGCTGTGGTATATAAAAAATATTTGTGTGGTTTTATAAGGTTTTCAGTTCTAACGATAGATCTCCACTTCAACCCATCAAGGAATAATTAAAAAAATAGCCGGTTAACTCACAGAAAAAATATTTTAATGCTCAGGTATGAAGGACCTATGACTAAATAAATAAAATGAAAAATAAATCTTTGCTTCTTAGCAATCAATAATTTACGATTATATTAATTGGTAACGTTAGCACCAACATGCTTCGAACGTTCGTAGCACGAAATTTCCAATAGTGGAGTGGTTAGCAAAAAAAAATAAAACACTGTGTCATTAATTGGAGTTTTTTCATGGAACCTTTATTTCTTCAATGATTTTAGTATCAAAGCCTTCGGTTTCTGCATTAGTTCATTCCTTATCCATTCTAAGATTTCGGCATTACATTGGAAGCGGTTCGAAATTCGAAATTCGAAATGTGGAAAAGTTTCCTTAATATTAAATTTTTTTATCATGAAAGGTGGATCTAGAGATTTTGTCTTTGAGACTTTTTCCAGAAGATGCGCAATACGAGTATGCACAAGAAAAACCTAAAACTCTTTTCCATTACGTTAGTGCATCTTATACATAATACACACATTTATTTTTATCTCATCAAGGATAATACAAGAGAAAACTAAAAAGACTTAAGGATTTATACCCAAAAATATCCCCAAAATCTCGTTTAATTAACATATACGCATCTACCATTCAGCGGTCCACCAAAAACAACGTTAGGCCTCAGGGCCGAACAATTGCTAGTCCACTCCACCTCAAATTTGTCAATGATCAATTTTGACAGCTGAGCCAGTATTGTGCAATAAGGCTTTCTAAAAATCTGCTGCGGAGATGATGGGAGCCTCGACTCACCATTGGAAATCAGGGGGCAGGAAAAAAATTCCTCAAAAGGCCTACTGGAAGTAACACCCTTTGTTTCCCTCAATGCGACATGCTGAGATAGGCGGAGAGGGAAGAGGGCGGAGGAGGAAAGACTCAGCGCAGATGGAGATGCAATTATAAGCCTTAATCTTCCTCCTTTGGCGGGGAAGACATGCGCTTTAAACGGTAGCCCCGATGACTGCACTCGGGGGGGGGGGGGGG
>LYUA01000669.1:85381-98690 GCA_002093875.1 Calopteryx splendens
GGAAGAATGGACCGTGGCTGCGGAGGGATGGGAAGGAATAAGCACATACCTACGTTGCACGTACACACACAAGCACACTTGTCCAAGATTCCTAGGCGAGAGTGGTGGAGGGAGAATTCGCAGGCGGCTCGGGCGCATGAGGTGTAAAGTCTCCGTCATTTGTCTCGCACTTGTTACTAGTCGCTTGGGAGGAGGGAGCAAGGGCACGGCATGCTCATACGGACACTCATTCTTTCTCTTTCTCTCTCTTTCCCGCTGGCTGGAGGGGGGAGACGCACCCACGGAGGGAAAGACAATGCCGTGTCGTCCTCCTCTCTCGCATGCACGGCCAGGAGTTAAGAATGCCCTTACATGAGCCTCTTTAATGACCCGGATAACATTTCAATGTCCGACCATGGTTAAAGAGGCAATTATGGCACCGATAAACAAAATTTACGCACTCGGGAAGTTTTCTAATAAATTTTTTTTGCCTAGAGAGAGAAAGAGGAAGGGGGGGGGGGAAGAGGAGCTCATTTGCTCCATGAAGCGGACGTTTCCAGAAAATTTTCCCAAGCACGGCCGGGCAGAAAAGACTCATTGTGACTCGTTTTAAAGTGATTTCCATATCCTTCGGTCGTACCCGCGCATAGATTTACATGCATAGTAGGATTCTTGCATAAAATTACCGTTTTGATTGCACCCGGTGATATTTTCGTCTTAGCCGTAAGCTTTATACTGATTTTTATTAAGAGACCTGAGAGAGTTTAGTTTTAGCCCGAGTCAGAAATCATTGTTTCGGTATTTTGCGGTTGTCCAGATCTAAGCGCCACGAAGATGATTGCAAAGCATGGGTTTCTGAAATGGGTTAGCCGCTTATGAGTGCACGATGACCTCAAATTGGCGTATTAATTAATCCTCTGTGTGCCCTTTGAATTAAAGTTCATAACATTTCCCAAATGAGAAGTAAGCTAAACATCAAATCTTGAGAAGCCCGACACATTATTTCACACGGTAGGTATATTCGAGAAAGAAGTGCGGCATTGAGACATGTTAACTACACTACAGAACACAGTTCATAATATCTATAGTGAAACTGTTATAATTAAAACTATATATTATCCATGCAGAGCGATGATCCATCCTAAGTTCCTCCCAATTTTCATCCCGTCAGTGGACTGGGCTGTACTTCGTCCTACTGTATTCAAGTCGTATCAATCGCGAGTAGTTAACACGCATATATGAAACAAGAGCACGAGTTATTACTGATAAAAATAAAAATCGGCAAAGGTGCTACTTGGATTCCTGATTAGCATTTAGAAGCCATATATGCAATTAATCAGCAATTCATTTAAGAGTGTATATTGTTAGGAAATAAAACCGAACTCTCTACTCATGGAATGAGTAAGTTCAGTCAAAGACCGTGAAATATATCCTAACGGAGAATATTTTCAAACAGTGCCATTTGTTTTAAGAAAGTGGTGTTGTTGAGAAAGTAGAGTTATTCTATATTCGTTCCGTCAGTTTCAGAACCCCTGCTTGCAGTTGAAGTCGAGTCGAATATTCTTTAAAATAAATACGGAGCGAGTTTTTGGCGAGGAGAGTAATTTGTTCTTGGCCATTAATACGGAAGTAATTGCCCCGTCGGAATCCTTTTAAAATTCCTACGCTTTGCCCGCGCAACACATGCGGCCGCATGTGCAAAGGCGATAAACCTCTCGGAAAATATTAATTGCAATATCACTTCCCGGAGGCATCGAACGGCGGTACACACGCCTACGTTGACGGCTTTATGGTTCTACGTATCTTGATCATCGAGGGAAAATACCGAAAGGATTTATTCTAAACCGGTTCTATGGCCATCCAATCCAATGCTCATTTATGTGATCAATTTCAGTTCCAACAAACCAAAACATCTCGGGGATTGATCCGTAAATCGTATGCGGCGAAAGTATTTAAAGGTTTGAACGGACCTGCGACTGAATGTATATACATGTGTGTGTGTATCTATATATATGTATTTATATTATTGTACAGCAGGAATTACCACCACGTGAACGTGTTTGAACCGAAGTAAATTTCTAAATCGTTAAGGTAATTAGCATTAGAAACATTTTTAATGCCTTCCATAGCAAATATTTTCAAAAGCGTCTAATTTTTTAAGGAAAGTACTAGCATGTGTCATCGAAGGAATAACTACCCATGAACCTATATTTGCTTCTATCGAGAAGAATATTGAATTGAGAATCTAATTTCCTTCCTATGAAGAAAGAAAGACTGTGGTGTTACAAAGGCAAAAAGTAGTTTAAAAGCGTTGCGTCAAAATGACCTAAGACGTGATTAATCATAATCATATTTGTCAGGGCGAAATTCATTGAAATTAGATCTGCATTATTATTTTGGTACTGATTAGACTCTGACAAAATCATTTAATCTGCAGTGCACTGATAATGCATTGTATGACTACTGGATGAAATAACTACTTTGAAAATGGCTTCACTTATTACGTTTGGCAACACTGATTCGGAGGCGCCTTTGAACTATCTAACGACAACAATGGTACCACAAATTCTTTTCAAAATAATAACAAGTTTATGAGTACATTTTGGAAAGAAGGAATTATGAAACCAGCAATTGATCCTGAATATTTAGCACCTACGGAAATTCACTTTTACTCTAGAATTTACTGAGTGATTAAAAAAATAAACGATAGAATTAATCAAAATTATTCGCTAACTTTTCCCTAGCACCAATCTTGGAGGGTAAACAGAAATGCTACAAAATGGCGTTTGTGATTTAGACGTAGAAGAAATTGCGTATAAATGAAAGGAGTAGGTATAGCGGCCGCGTATGTTATTTTTTTCCCCTCGGTCTGCAGGGCCGCTCCACCTTCCACTTAATTGAGCTTATAACTTGGACGGTCGCGCAGCAATCAAGGCGGTCACTCGATCACCTGAGAGCATCTGCGCTCACACAGCGGAAGGGAGAGAGCGGAGAAACACTTCCCCTGGGATGCGAGTCGGAAAGATATCGTGATCGCTGCTGAAGAGTAAGATGAAACATTTTATCCGAGGGTGAAAAAAGACACAAAACCACAAATATCTCAACTCTGCCATCGCCCAAGTCGGGAAATAATGCCCTCCCACCTTTCATTAACGCCTATCTTAACATATCCACACTTAAGGCTGGAATTGATTTTAATCTTCACTTAATACTTCCGCAGAATAACGCATCCTCCTTTCCAGTAATTAGTGGAAGACCGTGCTAGATAGGCCGGTGACGTCCCCTGAGAGTACCAGCATGGAGACCAATAATAACCAATTCAGTGTTTTTACTCTAAAACAGAAATTTATTCATTGCCGAGTAACAGTCACGTACTCTTAAGCGCCCGTTTATTCAATAGTGCCCCGTATCGGATTCAATTCTGCATAATGTTATCACCCTTTATATTTCAGGGGCTGTACAATATAAATGAACATCATGCAGATATCGTGACCAAGGACACACTTTTGATTCTAACACAAAGGAATTGTTTCTTTTTTATTATTGATGCGGGAAAAAATTAAGTAACTCCAATTGTATATCTTCTGCTAGAAGATATACAAACAAGTTTTCCACGTTTCGCAAGAGATTCATGGGTGAAGATAACGAGATGGAGTCGTTTAATAACGGTAAAAGTAAAGAACTGAAGGAGAGAAAAAGTCCTGCTCTCATTCCGAGTCGATGCGCTGAAATCACATAATTAAATCACGCAAGCGACGAATAAATCCCATCCATAGTTTTAATTTGATCGGTTTTTGTAGCACTTAAGTCGGATTTACATTCGCTTCGGCGGCCAGAGCACAATCCCCCAGCAGATCTTGCGGTGATAGTGGAGATCCCTGGAGTTTCTTGCTTGGGAAGCCCTCATCCCATCCGAATCATGTCGTTGCAACTCCCCGTCTAAAGGCCCGCACCCTCTTCCACGAGGAGCGGCCGAAGCGTCGCTCTTCATTCTCAGGAGACCGCGGGTCGATCCCATTCTTTGCCGGCCACGCCTTTACTTCCTCAACGCCATCGTTCTCTTGGAATTTGGGTGACCCCTCTAACTCCTCAGTATCTTCACCCGAACCTTCAAGTGTCACGTGATGGATTCAACGTTCGCAGGTATCGCCGGACGGCCACGGCCAGGCTTGCGATTTTTCACGTCTGCATCTGAAAATGTACTCAGTCTGCAAAACCACCGTTAGGGTGAATGTGCGCTGAGACACGCCGTGCTCCATGAAGATACACCGAGGGAATAATTTTACCCCAGCATTACATTGGTAGGGGAGACCACAACGAGAAGTTAAAGGTAAATTGACTTCCGAATGGACCGGTGAGAGGAACCGTAGGTAAAATAGTGACCACAACGGTGGGAAACACAACGTACAAATATGAAATGATGCTCAACGCTAATAATCACTAACTATCCTAATGGCTGAACACCCAAGACCAGTGTCACACGCATTCGTGGCGACTTGCAGGGTAGGATATAAACAGGGTGCAGAAGATGGAAGTAGATAAATGGAAGAAGGGACTTAGGATACTACCATGTAGGTACACCTGGTTTGATGTTAACAGAAAAATAGTTATTCCTTGGTGACAGAAGATAAATATCATCACAGAGGATGCTCGGATTTCATCACTTTTTCGCTCACATGAACCCGAGACGAAACGAGCTACAAAGAAACATGAAAAACAAACGGAGCAGGGAGCTGAATAATAATCAAATCGGCTTAAAAACAACAACGATAAAAGCTGTAAAACCAAATGTAAAGATAAATACACGAGGAGAACCATAGCATTTGATAATGAAGTTGAGGACAAAGAGGGATCGGGCAATGCCTTTGAGGTAAAATCAATTCGCAACTTACAACTGAAGTTTATCCTTCCCACCTAGGTGGCTTTAGTTGGTTTAACTTTAATTCCAGTGAATACGAATTGTAGTTATAGTGGGGTCCAAGTTGGAGTTAGGATAATGAATGCCTCTAGACATTAAACTAGCACTCTGGCCAGCTAAACCTAATCTATGTGAGTGGGCTACGTTAGTTACACTAAACACCTTGGAACTAATACAGGACTTTCCGAACCATCCTTTTTTGAGCGGTTCATAGCTGCCAGATTTCCCTCAACCCTTTCACTCAACAAGCAAATTATTTTCTACGAAGAAATGCGACAACAGTGGATGCCATTTCGATTGATCCCTATGCATTGAAAAGTTCCGTAACAGAAGCCCTGGTAGCAGTATTTTCAGGAAAACAAGATGCGGCACAGGTACTGGACTGCACCTACCCTACCCCAACATTTCTGAATGTGTGGATTTCATGTACGATATGTGAGCTGCAAAAAAACCCTAATTTGGTTCCCGTCTCCTGGTGACGTCTCCTTTGTTTTTCGTAAATACATACTATTTTTTCCTGGAAGCTGACATGAGTCGTACTCATGAACTAATCTGACAAGAATTTTATACTTGAAATTCACACCAAGGTATGGTTTCACTTGGACAAATTCCCCAAATTTCCATGCATCGTGCTGCAATGGCAATTCACCAACCAGTAAGAGGAGAGGCGAACGTATTTGGTCATAAAAAAAGGCGTTTTAATGACGCAAATCGTCGCGACCGATTGCGATGGAGAGTGAGGGATGGCAGAGAGGTGGAATGGGGAGAGAGTGAGAGATGAAGGGGGTGGGGGAAGGTGAAGGGGGCGGGGTCGGACCATTTCGCACGGCTGCGCGAGCGACGGGAAGTAATGAGGGGCAAGAGCGTCCGAGGAGGGAACTGCAATTACTCGACTTGCTATCGGATCCGAAGTCGACGCCGGGCCGTGTCACATTCAGCCGTCAGTCAAGCAACGCATCTTGACGCAAGGACCGAGGAGGCACCCGCCCCCCTCACCCCCCACAACCCACCACGACCAGGAATTGGACTGAAAAGTATAGGCAAGGGGGATTCTCCACCATAGACCCACAAGCAAAAGTAAAATTGCTCTCACAAATAGATATAATCACGAATAGACACAAAATAAAAACTAATCAATATGTTGCCGTACAGTATTGAAAAACAGTTAGGCCAGTCACTTTAAATCTTCAAAATCTACGACACACTCCGATACATTGGACTCCTGTCCAAAGATCTTTATGTAATTTTCTTGTTTTGATAGCATTTCCATGAATGGTTTATGCGAAAAAACAACAGAGTTGGAAGCCTGAGCTATGCGTATTAAAATAATTTTCCATACAAAACATCAATTTGATGGTAAGTTATGGCACTTTTTAAAGAGTATTTTTCATACGTATAGTAATAAAACATTTTTATATAGGTAATGTTAATAATATTTTGCATCTTGAGCACACGGCGCGATGGAAATTCCTTAGGGAATCCCGAATCACGCCCAGGATGCAAAGATGTATTAAACCAGACTAGATTTATTGAAAATTTCTTTGCACTACAAAAGTATATCCGTCGATGGCGTAATTCATGAGGGAAATGAGTAACATCAACCTTAAAATTTTATTATTTACACTGTCCTTGTTCTGCAGTCTGCTACTTAACTTTTGAACAATATTTTGCATAATAGTGTCCCGTTGACAGGTAGCGCTACATTTTTCTGCTACAACGTCGAGTTTCTTCAAGTCTGGATTTGGAATCCCAAATGGAGCTTGATTTAAATCTTGGATTTCGACGCTTGCTTAGTCACTCGGAGAACTCGAACTTTTGTATTCATCCCGTAGCACGTGTTAAACACAAAAGTTCGAAGAAAAAAAAACAGCAATGGTTTAGCTATACGTGATGATAGAAATATCAAAAAATTAATTTCAAAACCCAGTCTTTCTCGCCTCGTCAATCCTATTTTTTTAATCATCATTTGATACTGCGCTGTTTATATTTCTCGTCGTCTTCAATAACCCCTCACGCTCACCATTTATTAATTAAAACACGCTCCACAACCCTGAAATGAAGATAACATAATACAAATGCTCGATGAGCAGTGAAACATCTTTGGAGAGAGAAAATATTTTCACTGCAAAACACACCCACGTAACGAATATAGCCAACCTACACGAGTGTTATCAACAGTAATTTTTTCAACCGCTTTCATCCATCTCTTTCGCTTCACTCGATGTCATCTGTTCCTTCATTTCAAGAATCGATCAAAATTACCGTAAGATTCTTTTTTCTTGGAAAAGTCAAATGAGTGTGGGCGCGAGAAACCGGGGAAATGGAGAGGAGACGGAAGAAGAGAAAACGAAGAGAAAGGTGAGGAGAGGACGTGTAAGGTGCGTACTTGTGGTGGGTGAAATTGGAAAGATGCGGTTGCGGCGGGTGATAGAGAGGTTATTGGAAAGTTAGTTAAGAGGAAAGAGTGAAAGTTAGGAGGACAGAGACAGAAAGAGGAGGGGAAATAGGCAAACGAATCAAGAACCAACAAAATACGACAAACAGAAAGCCACGGGAGACAGATGAATCTAAATATTTCATAAAAGATAAACTCATTAGGGTTTTCTACAATTTTATTTTTACACTAATCACGGTTCGACTCTAAAGTCATCTTCAAGCGAACTACCTACAAAAATAAATTTTATCACGAATCGTTTCCATCAAGAAACAGCCGATACCACCAACTAAAAATTTCATTTAACATATTCATTATAAATATTTCATTTAAAAAATGACTTAATGAATGAGAATTTTTTTACTCTATTCTTCGTCAATTAATTCAATTTGACGAAAAAATTGTGAACAGGTAATCGAGATGATTTTTGATAACATTAATCAAAACGATGAAAACAATTGCAGTATCAAAAAATTACCTTATTTTCTTTAGGCCCATTTTGCATCATATATCAATAGGTCAACAATGATGATAGATAACCAGATAAATTATTTAGGTGAAATCTAATAAGCTCTTTTTATCCTTCAACAAAAATTTCTAGAAGCTTAACCTGAGAATTAACAAGAGATTTTCACGATAAGTCAGGTAAAAAAGAGTGCTTCCAAGAGCATACAGCAAATTAGTAATTAGCCAGAGAATTTTCGTAGCGTTCAATTTCCCCCACAGTAAACAGGATGGTATTTATTTTCATCCTTGAAATTCAGAAAATATTAAAAAATGCAGACGCATAAAAATGAGGACTGATAGCAAAACAGACAAAAATAAACGGTTAGCAATAAAATTATTCATGAAAATGCACTAGTTTCGCCTGTTTATTGCTCAGACTTCGTTAATCAAAAAACCCCCACCGTACAGTTTCAATACATGTGTTTTAAGACTATGACAACGTACAGTTTTAAGACATTAGGCGGGAGGGATTAAAAAGGAATCGATGGACGTAGATCGATAACGGCTAGAAGAGGGATGAAGTGAAGATCTGAAGGAAAGACTTGAGGGATGGCACGAGTCTCTGCTTTCTTTTCGGTCACGTCCCCGGCCGATGCGAGAGACACCCGAGGAAGATTTATAGAAGGCGTGCTTCAACCAAGGGCGACCCTTGAATTGCTCGCCGCAAGGGTGAGTGCGAAGGAGAGAAGGGAATGAGAAGGACGGTAGACGAGGAAGGAGGAAGAGAAACTCTATAAAGAATGGATGGTAACATTCGTGGCTCGGGAAATTAATGCGGTCGGTTATTATTGTTCCCACGGGAGGCGGGAGGGGCGAGGAAAAGTGTGCGTCTACTTAACTTGTACCCACGCGTCAAACAAGGAGCCGGCGAGGTGTGTGGACGAGGAGGATAAGGGGAGGAAGGCAGCTAGTTGAATAATGGACGAGGAGGAAACTGGAGAGCTGTCATAATCAAAAGGATGCACGGTGACTGGTGGGGGAGCCCACTCTTGCATCGAAATTGGCGTCTCCAAGCATGCAGTATTTTAAACACGGACGGTAACAAAAGATTTTCGACAGACGTAGTCTTCGCTTAGCGGTTGACTGGTCATGGCAGCGCAACGTGAAAAAAAACATTCCCTTAAAAAACTGGAACGGTCTGAAGATATAAAGTTCGGCGGAAAATTCATCCCGACGGGATGCCGTGTGACCATCATTCTCCACCACACATAATCCCCATATTTTCAACCAAGTTTCGAGGCATGAAGGAAGGCGAAATGACGTCGCTATTCTTTGAATTCCCATTCAAATATTTTTCACGCTTAAAAAATCGAGGAAAATGGGACCTGCGATGGATAAATACATAATATTTTCCCAATTTTATTTTGGTAAACAAAACCACAGGAATCAACCCGAAGATTATTTTGATTGGAAACAAGGAATGCATGTTCCATCTCAATTGTTTTGACTTCCCAACATCGACAAAGCTGTACGCCTGACGCTATTATTTCAGAAATTTTATATTTCCTATTATGTTCATAGGCTAATTTAAAACTTGTTAACAGCCAGAACCTTACTAGTTGTAGTGACTTCTATTTCAAACCTGTTCCCTAACATATGAACAACATGCGAGAGTTATTAAGACTAAATGTAGTTAAAATATCGGAACGAAACAACCGCGCTGTGAAACCTTCCATCTCGAAGGTCCAATCAAAAATAGAGATCCGAGGATTGAACGAAAAAACACAGTCTGAAGGATAAATAAGTGAAGAGATTGAGAATATCATAATTTAAACTTAGGATCCTGCTGGGTGGTGAAGGATACTTTGAAAAATGACTGGAAGGACTCATGATGGAAGGATTTCTTTATCAACAAGCACAAGCATTCAACAACAACTTATTACGAAGGTAAGTAATGAATATGGAATTGAACTAAAACGCCGGTGAAATAATTACACTAGTAAGGTACATCACGGGATATCGCATTCGAATAAAATGGCTAAATGATGATTGGAATTCATATTCTATTGCCAGTGACATAACCTTATTTGTCCGAGCCAAACTGAAATGATGAAGCTAAACAAAACTTGCGCTTTTATGAAGTCGCCACCCTCTTGCCTCTTCCAAGAAATCTCTGCTCGTGAGTACCTGATGCATTAAGAGTTGTTTGCAGAAGCTCTCCAAAGGTTTAAATTCAAATATCTTTTCCCTTAGTCTCTCTACAAAGCACTTAACGATGTTTATTCTTTCCGGCAAACACTGGTCGGTTATAAAGACCGAGTAAATAAAATGGGATCCATTCTGAATCTGAGGTTTTGTCGCAGGAACTAGTCCGTGATTCTTGGAGCTTGTGTGCCCAGAGGAAGAAGGAATGTGACGCTGGCGGGAGGGGCTGTGGGATGTTTCTCCAATGAGAATGACGTAGTGGATGGCGCTCACACGCGCTTGGCCATTTCATGACCAACGGCGGGAACCAACCGTGGCGGTCGACCTTAACGGCCACAATAGGAATAGGGAATCAATGACACTGGTCTTGCAATGACAATGAAAGGAAAAATGCGACTTTCTTAGTGGCATTGCTGCAATGGCAAAGAGATGGAAGATCGGTAAATGGCGAATGCCACAGGCTCGGACTCTTGGAAGCATCTAATTTCACACTGGATTTCCTCTCGTCCTTAGAATTTCCTTTGTCTTTCTTGGGAACCGCATCGTTAACGGCACACTTCCCTTTGGATAGGGTATTTAGCATCGTCATCGCCACCACTTATTAGGCCTTCAGTCGAAATCAATGTCACCATCTGGATCGTCGTGAGTTATTTCCGCATTTCCTTGCGTGCTGCAACAGACGAATTTGACCATAAATTTACCCATAAACACGAAACCTAGGCTACCTAGAAACCGAAAGTACAGCTGCGCTGGCTGTCCCTTCTATAGCTACGTATTTTTTTGATTAGATGTTAGTTTCGTCTTTTCCTTCTCTCTAAATGTAGCAGCGAAACCCTACATTTTATATTAATGTGCGATCCTTTAATACTTGAGCTCTTATACACGAGTAAAGCCCTTACGAAGTTTATTTTACAAAATAAATTCACCCCTTAATTAAAAAAAACGAAAATGTTTCGAATTTAAAATCGTTAGCAGAAAAAAGATATTTGGGTGGATTTGAATGCTAAAAATGTCGAAAAAGTACGCTCACTCCAAGTTGGTATTTGACACAAATAAACGTAGAACAAGGAGAAGTATGAAACGTTATTCAACCGAGGTTTTGCAAAATATCTTCTAAAGGATGTCGAGCTGTGGGAAGGAGCTCCAGGATCTCTGAAGTCGGCAGACAGACGGAGGGGAGAAAAGAACTTGAGACGGGAGGGCATCTTCCGCCCGCCTCCCGAGGCAAACCCTGAACGACAAGACTCCAATTCCGCCACGCATTGCAGCGCCGCTTGCATTTACCCGGCAATTCCTAGACAGCAGCGAGCCGTTCCGAGCCAATTAAAATAGACGTCCTGGAGATGCGGGGAGCGGCTCCCTTTGGCAGCCGAGGGAAGTAAAAAAAAGAATAGTGACATCTCCGCGTCTTTTCCAGGATCGTAGAATTGAAGGTGATGACAAGGCTTGTAGAATATTATCAACCGAGAACGTTTCAAAATGGTAATTAGGAAACTTGGAGAGCTGCGAACCCATCACTCGCGAATCAACGTGTTTTTGAATTCGTTTTTTCTTGTTGAGATTATCTTTCTCTCCCGTGGGCGGGGGCTCAAACGGTTAAGTTTTTAAGCAGGGACGATTGAGCAGCGACATAATACTGGCTGCTTGCTTGAAGGACACATTTGAACCCTGGTAGGGTAAACAAACGCCATTTTGCTGTGACATCTGACAGAAATATGCATTGTATCCGGATATCCATGGTCTCTTAAAGGAGTGGTTACCTCTACGCAACCTCTTGCTCCTACATCCAATATTATATAGAAATTACCATGCACATTTTAAGCAAGATGTCCAAGAAAAGAAAATAAAATGGAGACTCGGATTATAATTGTAACAACTCTAACAAAAAAGCATTCATCATAACTTAATAAGATAAGTAAAATACGTATTTTCGTTTAAAATTATACTTATGATTTTGTATTTTATGTTGATAATTTGACTTTGGTACACAAATAGTAATCTGTACGCTAAACATAAGTACTGAAACCATAAGTATCTAAGGAACCGAAAAAACCTTTACCTGTACTTGTACTGTGTTTTAAAATGTGTTCGGAATTACTACGAGCCACTCATTTATAGTCAATTTAAAATTTAGACAATTTTATTAAAACATTATGCCTCCATTGGGTACTCGGGAGCTGAAAATCGATAGGCCTAATCCTATTGTTATACGGCGGGACCACGACGGGAATTTGAGAGATATTGACTCCCTAAACATGTAAGGAATCATTTTTCCCCTCACACAATTTGTGACAGCAGAAAATACGCGTTTCAGTTTGAGAATCCCGTGTGTGAAAGGATTGCAAAATGCTAATAACAATCAATTTAATTCATGGCTGGTGACCCCTTGCCACACGCCCTCGAGACGTCTTGCCGGGTACTGTGTAGACGCAGATCACCCACACCCCACCGGGCCCTGACGTGCTCGCTCGCCCCGGGCGGTGGTCCCGCCGCTGCGTTCATCTAAATTTTTTAAAAAGGTGATTCACAATTGGCAGTTGAGGAATGCGAGGGGCGTCGGCGGAGATGGCCGGCGGCCTACCCCTGCACTCCCGTCAAGCGCACATTTGGGGACGGAATCTCGGAAGTGGACGGGCTGGTGGAGAGAGTGGAGCATGGACCGAGACGGATCTCCGCAGAATCCCCACGTCACCACGAAAACCACTCAATTAGTAAAAAAATAACGCGGCGCTAATTGGATGACGGGGCATCCTCTCGGCTCCGCAGACACATCCCTGCATCATTTTCGGGACGCGGGTTTTTTCCTGCATAATTATGCTCTCTCGCTATATCGTGCATCCTCTCTTCTCGTTCGCCTTCCCTCCATCCCCTCCCCATCTCTCTCTCTTCCCCCCTCTTCCCCTCCTTAACCCCACCGGATTTCCATTCCTTCCACTCCGTTGACGCGAACATAAAGCAAAGGGGCAAGAGGACGCGCAGAGATACGCGGCTGGTTAAGAAGGGGTGGTGTAGTGCGTGGGGAGGGAGGGAGGGGAGAGGAGTCGGGAGGAGGAGAAATCATGTGGGGACTTATCGCAAGGTCGCCCCAGGAATATCCACCGCTTTAACTACCCGGTGGTCACTTCCCACGACCGCTGGGAGAGAGAGAGAGAGAGAAAGAGAGGAGCGGGAGTGCGAAAGGGCCGGACGGGGTATTAAAAAATAATGAATAAGCCAACCCAAAGAGTGTTCATAAATTCACGGCTTTATGCGCGGATGGCGGTCGGCCATCCCTCCTCACCCCTCGTCTCACAAAAACCCTCCCCTCTCTTGCCTCCCCCTCTCTC
>LYUA01000669.1:106199-118389 GCA_002093875.1 Calopteryx splendens
AAGGTGAATAATTAGTTAGAAAAAATTCGGAGGCCTTATAACTTGAATACACCTCGTATTTCGGTCAATAACTAAAGAAATACCTAATCCTACTCATTCTTCTTCAGTAGACTCTGTGACGGCTGATATCATAAAAAGTTCAACGAGAAAAGTGTCGCGGTCGTTTTTTCCCGAAACAAAATGACTTCCATGCGAGAGGTTGCATTCAAACGTCCGACCTCAGGTTAGCTGGCGAGTGAGTTTCCCCGGACATATCGGCCCGTTAGTCCCGGTTAACTTAAAGAAGAATAATCGCAGAAAACTTATGATTAGCTTTAAAAATATATTCTATGACTTTAATTGATGGATTTTCCCATATTTACTGTAAAATCGACAATAAATATAATTAATAAATGAATTTTCATCTACAGCCATTCAATCAGTCAAACATTAGGTAGGTTTTATGGGGAATTATTTATCCTAATAATAAATATCCTTTATTTTTTAGGTAGGAAGAGTCGAGGTTGAGGTAAAAATTCGTGTCACAACGATGTGCCTCAAGAAACTACGGGCTTGCGCAGTGAGTGCACAAGAGGCATTTCGTGGAAATAAACTGAGAAGCAAAATAAGACGTGGGCACAGGGCAGAACCTCTTTGACAACGCTAGGTCGAAATGTTTTGGAGAGTAAAGCGTGGGTATTATTCGGAAGGAAATTAAACATGCAGTGAGAGAGAGAGAGAGAGGGGGTGGAAGGAAAGGGAACAAGACCCTGCCCATATCCCTCATTTCCGAAAACACTTGTTGAGGAGTGGGGTGAGGTGAGGTGGAAGTCGGAGTGAAGGGGTTGCGTGAGGGGGTAAGGAGAACGGGCAAAAGCACATTGGCAGTGATTGATTGCTTTCAAAGCCAGGGCGGTCTTAAAAGGGCTGGAGTGGGAGGTTGACCAGGCCACCCCACGTGCCCCCTTCCTTCGGAAAATGAGAGGTGGCCGAGGTGTGGGAGTGGGAAGGGATGGGGAGGATGAGCAGGGTCGAGGTGGGAGTGGTTGCGGGGAAGACCAGGGGTGGGCAGGGCGAAGCCATGGCTCAAGCTGTATGTCCGCCCCATATTTATGCACAAATATACGTCGATATTTTAAGGCCACACTGATGGTTTAATAAATGATTCTCTACTATGAATTCGCTCGAATGTTATAAAAATTAGATACAATTCTAGATTTACAATTTCTTATGATTGTCCTATATTTTCTACGCCTAGAGTGAAATTTTGGTAGTGTCCCTTTCAGAGAAACTCAACATCTCTTTCGATTGTTCAGTATGGGATTATACTGGCGAGATGTTCATTACCTTTGCCTAGCTGATGATCTGAATTCGCATCCAGGTATGGTAGAATATTTTGGCAGTACCTATTCTGTTTCACTTTATTTTGGCGTCGTTTATAAAAAATACCAAATTCATCCACAGCGTTTTTGGGTGTGTGGGGTTATAATGGACTTCCTGCACCTTTTTCCCCTCTCACTCTTTTTTTTCGGTAAGCTCAACTACCCTTCTTTTCAACAATAGTGCAAAATGTCTCAGTAGACCTTGGCCTCACAGCAGTTATCATTACCGTTATTTCATAATAGGAACCAAATAAAAAAGTATTCAGTAAATACTCATCATTTATTGTGGTGAAGATTAATATTACAAAGTGCCATTTAAGGTCTGAGGCCAAAAGAATGTAAAATCGTAATCCACAGAAACGGTATGTTAATTAATACTGAAAAAGCTGAAGTAATACGTGCCATTAAAAAAATCGCAATAAAAAAGTGAAATTTCAGAAAGCCGAATTCTTGAGATCATCCATTATGCCCTGGTCGGATACACCCAAAGAGCTGCTGTCAATACCGCAAATTATTTCACATTTATATCCTTCGCAGGAGAACAAGAAAGACAGGGAGGGTTGACGTGAGTGATACGATATCGTGCTAATATTATCTCATCATACTAATATTACTTCGTGCAGACCAAATCCAGCTTATTCTTATGTATTGAAATATAAGCACATGACCGCGACGAGAGGTGTTCTACAATAATCAGTAATGATTACTGAAGTTCCTAAGTAGCATCGAAGACAAACGAAACTATGACTATTGTCATCCTGATTCCTTAACTTTATTACTTCTCAACGTGAAAGAAAGCCGCTCTTGACAGGGATCAAGGTTCCCCTTGATCCACAGAACAGAGCAAGGCTTTTCGTTTAGCCCTTTCACCTTTTTTGGCTCCTAAGTCCTCCTAAATTCTCTTCTTCTCCTCTTCCTTTTTCCCTTCTTACCTTCCCAGTTTCTCCCTCAATCAATCTCCGTCCATACACGTCCAAACCCACTTATAAAGGGCAAGGGGTGAGAAGCCATTAAAAAGAGTCAAATGGCGAGAGAGGAGAGAGAGGGAGGGAGCAGAGGGAAGGAAAGTGTCTACGGAGAGGTGGGCGAAGTTGAAGGGGGTGTAATGAAGAACGGTAAGGAGGGCGAGGAGGAAAAGAGGGTTCGAGGCGGAAGGGTGGAGGAGGCGGTTCGGTCGGAGAGGGCGCGGAGAGGGGTCGAAGTGGCGATGGGGAGGGCGGAAGATACGAAGCACGAGGGCAAGAGGACATGGTGGGAGAAAATGGTTAATGGGGGCGAAAATGTTTAATGGGGAGGAAGACATTTTAACTAGAAATACCCAAACAGTATATTCCTGCAATAAGTCAAAGGGTATTTGACAAGTTTTACGCAAGTAAGAGAGAAGGCAAGAAAGGAATAAAAGGAGAAAAACCGTTTTTAACAGCGACAGATACTCAAAAATATAGGAATGGGGAAGAACTGCGGCCAACGGGAAAGCGTCAGATATTAATAGTTAAATAGCAAAGGAGTCATTAATAAACGCTCGTGACTCCTTTGGCTTGTAACAGGATATTTTCACATTTATAAAAAAACTATACCTTATGACAATAAAATATGATGATATCTATCTTGATAGAGTACCTCTATCGAATATCTATATGAGCGTTTATCACCAAAATTAGGTAATGCAAAATTAGGTCATATAGGTGCTTTCCCACTGGAAATCCTCGTTCAAATGAAACCATGCCGACGCTTCTCGAGAATTTCGAGACCATAGGTTTTAAATGCAAACCCCGAAAGGTGACGACGGTTGGAGCCTATGCTTGATGCAAACAATGAAGGCCATAAAATTTGACGGCGATGGGAAGGCGGAAAGGGGGGTAAAAGAAGAATGGAAGAGGAAGGAGAGTGAACTCCTTAAACTTTTCGATGACGTGTGCGAGTGACGAGACGGGGAATGATTTATAGGCGCGAGTGAAGAGAGAATCCCAAGTGAACGGCAGGAGAGAAGTTATCGCCCGCTCATTTCAAAATACCGACAATTTTTTCCCTAGCCTCGGGCGAGAGCAAAATATAACCTGGGAAATCACATCCGGGCAATGAAAAATATAACAGAATGAGTGGACAGCAGAAGGTATCCATCTTCTCTCCAATTCCGGTCCATCACTTCAAATCGTAAGCCTGATGAAGAAATGAAGTTCAATTATTTAACAAGCTGCCAGCGTCATTCAGCTGTTGGAGAGTTCTATTACTTTTTAGCAAGCATCCTCTTTCGTCTTTCATTGGAGTCAGTTCAGTTTCTTTCTTGACATTTTACGCTATCACTGTCGCTCAGTTCCAGTCCCCGAGACAATCTTTCATTGCCCGTGGTTATATTCCCTCTTTCCGGCACTAAACACATTCGTGGGACTTTTGCAAAAGTGTTTAGTTCCATGTAAAGAACTGAAAATGAATTTTTCGCAACGCAGTTCCGCTTTTGAAGCAGCACGAAAGAGGGAGGAGGAAGAAATGAAATCAGAAAAATAGCTTGCTCATTGTTGTTTTGGGTCTACTCGAGAAATTATTTTAATGGCTAACACCCGTTACGTCGTTTCCATAGTCTCGACCCAAACACATTTTCATGGTTTTAAAACCGGGTTTGAATTAAAAACGGATGGTAAACACAATATGTATGTACTGTAAAACTGTACACTGTATGTATGAACTGTAAAATTTCAATATTGACTGTTTTTTCAACCGTAGCATAAACCGATTCCTAAATTAACACAGAAACTGTTTCACAAAGTATTATTCAGTAAGAAATTAGAAATAATACAATGAAAAACGAAACTTATGACTGTGCAACAGGCAATGGGAAAAGGTAATCTTAGAGCAATTTCGGAGAAATAAATTTGTCTAAACGGGTTTTTTCTATCCATTAGTGTTAACTTGTGTTCCATTAAAGGCAAGCTGCCGAAGATTGTATACTTTTCACTAATTTTCGGACGTCAATGGCGGATGACTGTTTTGATAGCGCGCCGAACGTTGTCAATCGTAGAATGAGAATGAAATTCCCATACAAGTAAATTAAAGCGCCGCCTGTGAATCAATAAATATTTACTTTAGATTCCATCACAATATTCTATCTTATCCAGTGAAAATGTTCGAAGAGGTCAACTGTAAGTACCTACCTAATTCGCAGCTAATTTGTTTCCCTTCTTAAGAATTGTTGGGAGAAATTTAACCTTTTAAACTGGGTCTTTGAGTGGGCCGTAATACGATGCATGCATAATAATGAGATATTTTGTTATATTAATGCCCTTAGCGAATGTAATACGTAAACCATTAGTAAGTATTTAAAATGTGTGGAATTTTCTAACAGATAAAACAGCTGTCAAAGCCAGTGAGCATAACGACGTTCGCTAATTATAATATTATCATAAGTATTTTACCGCTCCATAATGAGACCACTGTTCCATCACTCTCTGATCAACTCATTATTTTCATCCTTTGGCATTAACATAAGAAAGGGTAATTTTCGCAATTTCCTAACCTTAAATGAACGATTATTTTCCACGTTTTTTTTGCATCAGATTAAATACCAATTTACCTCTATCAAGTACACCTGTTGACAAAGTTCCGAAAATGAAACAAAGAAAATTCCTAACAAAGTCGTTAACGGAAAGCCAAATTTGGCCTCCCCCTACCGAGGATAAATTTCCGCCCGCATTTCAGCGATTGGAGACCCGGAACGGTGGGTTGCACTGACCTTTGAGGATGGAGTAGTTGATGGAGGCGTTGTTTCCCTCGTCGGCGTCTGCGGCCCGCACCCTCGTCACCTCGGTGCCCGGCGGCTGCTGCTCCCGCACCCCGACCACATCCTCGTCCGGCTCCGCGAACAGCGGCGAGTTGTCATTGATGTCGGTGACGATGACGCGGAGGGGGACGCGGGCACCGCGGGGCGGGTCGCCGCCGTCCTGCGCCTCCGCCCACATGGTGTACACGGACTTGGATTCCCGGTCGAGTGGCTCGCGTGTCATCAGAGAGCCTGCGAAGAGGAACAAAAAGAGGTGTTGACATTAGCATACAGGGAACAGACATATTTTCCTGGCCGGGGAAAAAAGAGACCCCATGGCAATTAAAGCTGGAAATGTAAAGGCAGCAGTCAATACGCACAAGCGACAAGATTTGCTGTGGAAAAACACTTTCTGTCGTCGGATTTTACGAGTGCCGCGGCTATTTACTATGCAGAAAATAGCAACAAATATTTATCAAAAAATCCCTCAACTAAGTATTCAATAATGGGCTGCCTAACTTTACAACCGCCGATACTAAATGGTAGATTTTAATGAGCTTGTTAATTTGAATAATGCAAATATACCTCCCTGCAGTATTTCAAACTATTTTACACCAGCATGCTCAATGTTATTTAATTACACTATTCTACGAAAAGTGAAGTTCCCAATTATATCGTCCTTTTATATTTTATTTTTAAGAAAGGAAATACATGAAACTATATAATCAATTGCATTCTGTACTAGCCTTACGTAATTCCGCCCACGGAGTAAGTTCATTGGACAAGACTACCAACAAATAAAAATCCATTCTACCTCATTGATAGCAAAGTGGAATAAAGACGACGGAATTAGGTCATCTTTGTAATTTGCACAGCCACATACTTTTAAGAGGTTTTGGTGGTACCCGGCAGTCTGATACCTATCATACACTTAACAGGTGCATGAATAAATATTTCACAATTACGGCCTCACTTACTTAATCGATGAAAAATACGCTGTAGGACCCAAACAGACTCAGCAAATATTCGTTCATCCAAAGGCGCCTATATCTTTCCTGACACGCTCGCCGATAGAGGCTTCCAGAGTCGTCGGTGACATGTATTAACCACGCAATTCACAAAACAAGCGACCACAAGGGGCCCCTGTGGTCCCTTCCTTCAACGATCAACGACCGCCAAAGGATGGACGACGATGTTCCATTTTTCAAGATCCGTTTCCCGCTCCACTGCGGAGCATAAAGACTTGCCTTAAAAGGGTTTGGCTGCCGCGATTAAAATGAAACGGACCGAAACAATATGGAGATGGCCTATTGCGCCCCGGACGGTTTCCCTGCCGAGGATGGCGGCGGGTGGATTGGTGTCGGCGGGGGTTTGGGAGGAGGAGAGGCGGGGATGCATGCGCCACGGACGGACAGACGGAACCGCGGGAGACTTGAACGAGCGCGCGCGTGGGCGGCAAGGGAAGAAGGCCCCGTGGGCGGGGACGAAGGGCGCTCGGTTGTTCGGCGGGGGGAAGGGGCGGGATTCGGACACGGGGCGGCCCCCGGTACCCTCGGCCGCCATCAATTGCATCGATCAGACGGTGTTCGTGGCACGCCGAGGCCAGAGTGCAGAAGCGTGTAGCGGTCGCCCACCGACAACCATACACGCTCCCCTCGGCCATGCATTTCGCGTTGCATCCCATCGTCCGCGCTCTAATCGGTGGGGCGAAAAATAAAACCACACCGCCTCCCAACCCACTTTTCCCTCTCGTCCACAACTGGCCCTTCCCTGAGGACACCGGAGGCCATCGACGAGGGATGCCCGTGATCGGCGCCCTACCCTACGGACAAGACGCTTCCAAGGAACGAGGACTACTAGTTTGCTCATAATTCGTGTCGACGGTATTTTATGTCACGACTGGCACTAAACTGCTGGTCAGTCTTGGCGCAGCGTGAATTATTGGAATACTCTTTCATTCAGCCCCTTAATGTCAGCCAAGTAGAGCTCTCAGCGTTCAGAGAAGAAATTAATTTACGCTGAAATTCACGACAAAGCCAGCTGTACAAAGTATTCCTTCCCATTAGTTTGGTACGAAAGGAAAACAAAGGCGAAACTATATAAAAACTAAAAACTTATAAGTGAGGATGGGAGCAACAAAAATGGCAATAATATATAAGCACTGCTATTCCATTAGAGGAAATGCAAAGTACGCTAAAATTGCATCAACTCTACGTCATATTCTAGAACCCACGACGAGATTGTGTGACCGGGGTTTAAGGACTTCAGCCTTAAGTAAAATCATCATAGGTGAACGTTAAGAGGAACGACAGATGATAAGTTTGTTAATCACAATTATGAAGACGCTTTGTCTTGGTTTTGATATGATAGCGAGTTGAGGCAGGAAGGAACGAGTATTTAAATCTATCAGAAACTATATTCGTACAATGGAGTTTAGTCTGTTTCACATATCTATTTTTTGTCTTCCAACCATTCGGGACATGCTTTCCACGTCTTCTTTGAGAATGCTAAGCGTTCTGTACTTCCGTGATTGATAGAGAGCGAAGTAGCATGTAGCTCTCACCGAAATCACTATGGAGATAATTCGTTACTCTAGGTCGTCTCTTTTATAAACATTATTGTACCTAGCTCTCTTTGATTTATAAAATCACTAGAAGGTTGTCTAATACGCATAGAATAGTAGTTAATTAAAGCTTAAATACTGCAGTGCATGTAAAGCTGATTGTAACCCCAGTAATGCAAAATGGATCATTCACGATTGAGTTGAATTATTCTCAGCTTCAACGCGACCCTAGCGTTGGCTTGCACGGTCCCTTCATACATACATCCCATGCCCCGCAAGCCGCCAAGAGGGCGTGTGGAAGGGGGTGTTAGGTCGCCTGCCATTAGAGTAGATAACTGACGATTAATGGGTTTCCGAATATTTTTATTTTTGGGAAGTTCGAATTGTCATTTGCGATGTTCCCTACTGTTGTGGTCACGATCTGTGAGAGGGAAAAAATATTCATTCTATCGGTCAGCTTCGCAGACAATATACCTTTAATTTTCGTGGAGGCGTCGCCTGCCAATACGGAGCTACAATGATTCACTCTGTGCCATCGTTAAACTCGAATGATTTTTATCTATCATGCAACACATATAGACAGAAACATACGCATAAAAGACGGTTTAATAGGAAAACTGGGTTGGCTGCTGGAACCAAAGGCCAGACTGTGCCAAGATCGACAAAAATTCTGTCTTGTCAGTCGAAATTAAAGCTCGAAAAGTTTTGATCTAATCCAAGCGTTGAAATTGGTTAAAATCGGACTTTCTTCAAATAAATACATTATTTTTTTTTAATGAAAGAAGAATTTCTTGAAGAAAGCTAGATACGGTTATTTCAAGGTTCACGCAAAACCCGTCAAAAGAGGGAAGAGTAAGCGAAGTTTTCCCGTCTTACTTCGAAACAGAAAAAGCCCCGGCCATGTTATCGCTCTGTCCTGAGATCGGAATCACAAAATTTTGACATGATTCGAAAAACCGTCATCATATTTCTAAAAAGGGTAGAGTATAGAACATGTGGAATAAAAAGAAGACACGAGGCACAGTGAGCCACGACATTTTGAATGATGGGCCAATGTATGGAGACAAAAAAAATGTTTCCAACGGAAGACGAACAGAAGATAAACCTCATGCTGCTAAATTATTAATTACCGTTTCGAGTTTCACCGTGACTCTTAATCTACATAGTACTTCCCTTTATTATTAACTTAACTTTTATTAATTGAAGATTATAAAAAAGGATGCTAATAGCAAGGACGAAATTTGATTAATCGCATTACCATATCTGAGTTTTTGCGTTCCCAATAACACCTCAATATCGTATATTTCAAGTTTCTCGCGGGGAGTGATTGCGTCGATTAATATGTTGAGTGGAACCTTGGAAGAAACTGCCCTGGTGGACACACAGGTTTCATTTCATTTAGCTAATTATCTCGCCATCATGTTATCCCCAAGTCTCAATTCGTCTCCAGTGTAGGAAAGAGTGAACGAGATGAGATGCACATAACACGACAAATGATTTCTGCGCAATGAGGCAGTGGATATTGGATGGTTCACCGCATCAATGCTATGAAGTAAAATGTACAGGGAATTGCAAGGGTCACGCCAATGGTTTGTCTGCACAGACAGGTGATGATATAATCATTATCTTGATCAATTAGCAGTTATGAGAGAAAAATACACCACGCAATCCAATACATCCAACCAGTTTCCGAGGAGCTTCCCAAATGAAATTCCACGCCGGGCAGTGGCCGCGGCAGGTGGTTTTCCCGCTCCACCGAGATTACGGAAGGTCTCACCGAAGTCAGCGAAGGGCACGCATTATAAGGGCTCAAAGATAAAGAGCCTCAATAAAACGGCTGTATAGTTAATTACAATTTCTATGGAAAGGTGAAATCATTACTCCGACGAGAATTGAAAAAGATTTCATCTCGATAAAAAGTTGAAATAGGAAGCACAGCAATCATGACAGAGAGCGTTAAGCGTTTGAGACTCTAATTACGAGGGGATGATATGCCCTAAACTTCGAAGAGCGAAAAGAAAAATGTGAAAATCGACCAACATCTCAAAAGGTTCCTTTAGATGAACGCATTATTATATTCCCAGAACATCAATTACGAACACGAATTCTTGTTAGCAATTAACTCTCATTTTCCCGATTCTCACGTTCTAATATTCACGGTTAGGTAACAAAATTATTTCTACTTTTAAACCTTGAGTGATGGTGCCGTACAATTCGGTTCCCAGCGTAGGAAGAAGGGTACTTTCCTAATATTTGAAGGCCACGTGACACAAAACTAAACCCTTTCAAATTAACTGAAGTCACTAAATTGTAGCTCTCCTAGAAAAATATGATCCGTGAATCAAAAATCAAATTCAATAAACTGCTATTCTTGGTCACAGGTTTATCTCAGGAAAGATTTCATTACACGCAAATCAAGACATTACAGAGGCCAATGTAACTCTCAAACAGCGATCAGAAAGAATTCCAAATTATTGGAGTTTCATATGGTTTTGACACATGAATTACCATAGGAATATTTTCATAAATCCTTGTGACTCTAAAGAAAAATATAAATAATTGTTGAATGACTAAATATTATCGCAATGATTAATTACATTGTTTCAAAATTCAGCACTCATTGAATTACTCTCTCAAGACTCAGCTTGGCTCAAAGATACTCCATTATGTCTTTTATAATTTTTTTCCATTTAGTGATCTGTGGGTAACTCTTACTTATTGATAAACTTAACTGACTGAACTGACCAAAATATATACCTACTCTCTTACGGAATTCTACCATAAAGAGGGAAAAATATTAGTTTCCACGGTCCATCTTTTTATTTTCTTATTTTCCAATATTTTAGTAAAATATTTATCATGTATATAATGCATATTAATATAATTATTCTAATATTATACTACTACTATTCTACTATACTACAATTCGACTACTATACTATTCTACTCTTCTGCTATATAATATGTAAATTAATATACTTCACCATTACAAAGCAAGATTAAAAGTTGAATACTGTGTTATTTTAGTAATGAAGAAATAACTCCAGTGACACTTCCATGACGACGAACGGTTGAGATAACAGATGCATTTAAGCGTTGGTAAGATTGAAAGATTTCGATAGTGAATATTTTTGAAGACATTTACCATCGTGGAACATATTTAAAATGAGAGCTATAATTAAGCACTTACCCATAGTAAACTGGGGCATGGTGTTGAAATTTCAACCTGTATTTCCAGCAAATTAAAATATCTAACGGAATTCATCAACGCATGCAAATTATTCCTGAAATTGATTTTCAGAAATTATTACTAACAATACACAAGATTTGAAGTGGCTTACAAAATTATTGTTGGTTTTGAAAAGTGGATGAACGTTTATCCAGAGATATTCAAAGATATTCAAAACGCATTAAATCATAGTTATAGAAAAGTTGCAGGTCATACTTGGTCTGAAAAACATCTCTCGAGTCCTTATTAATGTAAAGAACTTCTGATTTTATAATACCTAACATACCAAATTACGACAAATGTCCACGTAGCATTGAACGGTTAATCACAACGATGAGAAGGAATTGAACAAAGCGGATATTTAAAAACTTGAGCAAAAGAAAGTAAAATAAATTTTTCAAAACTACAGTAAATTTATCTTTTCAAGAGCACTATGTCTCATGGGCTGTCAATTGAACACTTAGGTAACTTTGTAGTATCAATATCTGCAATAAGGGATACATCAACGCTTGTAGGAGAGAAATGAACATTTTCTATTTTATGCGTCGATTTTACGTTCCCAACTGGGCAACAGTTCCTAAACTTCCCGTCTACGAGTGATTTTAAAGACTTTAGAGACAATACTCATCGACCTATCACCACGAGACCATCACGACTACCTGGCCATTAATTTTATCAGCAGTTGGCCCACAAAAATATTTCTCGAGGATCGCCGAAACAGTAGTGACATAAAACACGCAAAGGGATTAATCTCTCTCCTGGAGGAGGGAGTGCGGCCCACCCCATTCCCCAAGACCGTGACGCAATCAAGCGAAAAGGAGACATCCCACGAAAGACGTGTCAGCGATCTCGGGAAGGCCATCGCCATCTTGCGCGCGGAAGCGGGCATCGGAAATGGGGCGGGTACTGTCAGAGGCGCTCAGAGGGAGGGTTGGGCAGAGGGAGGGAGGGAGAGGAGGACCAGAGAGAAGGAGAGGGAGGTTGGCTGGGAAAGGTAGGACGTGATGAAACGCGCCCTCGGTCCGTCTCATTTCCCGGCACTGTTATCAGCGGAGGGGCGACGTTTAGGAGCATTAATTGAGTACGCGGTGCGTCTAATTTGGAAGTAATAATTTCCCCGGCTGAGCCAGAGTGGGTGAGCTGGTGAGTAGCAAGAGAGGGATAGGGGGAGGAGGGACGGGGGCAGATAGGGAAAGGAAATTGAGAGGGTCAGAGAAGTAGCCGGGGAGAAGAGAGGGCGAGCCGGGAATGAGGAAGGCGATGGCGTCACCCCCCCCCCCCGA
>LYUA01000669.1:151162-165480 GCA_002093875.1 Calopteryx splendens
AGAAGGGGGTGGAAGTCAGGGGAGGGGCGGGGGGAGATTTACTGTCTCCCTTCGGGGACCACGAAATTCCGGATCCGAAAATTCCATTCGTCTTCATCGGAGACCTCGTAAACTTTGTATCCGCTTCATTTGGGGTCTGGTCGGTAAAGTGATGCTGCGAACTAAAGCAGGAGACACTCTGCACAAATCAAGGACACTGCCGAGTGGGGGGTGGGGTTCTGAGTGGGATCCCGGGAAGTGACAGGGAGGGAGGAAATTTCTCAAGCTGGCCAGGCTAGGGACAAACTTGGGTGATAGGAATAGAGAAAAATGCAGGTATGGCAGTATGAGCTATGAATTGGAAATGATTGCTCGATCGTAGATTTTGTGAACATAACAGAGCTAGCAGGATTGATTGTCATCATTTTTACTAGCTGATCAATTCGTATCAACCCTCACGGCTGTTTCGGGCGTGAGGATAAGGGTACAATCGGCGTTCAACAAACCCCTCATAAAGTGAGTGAGCTTTTTAAATTACAAAGAGAAACCCAGGGTTTGTTGGAAAAGTTGGAATATTTCCAGGTGGCAATAATGACAGTTATACTCTTCAGATTATTTGCATGCACATTGTTCCTTTAAAACTTTATTCTTCCCATTTTCCCAAGCAAGGTATGAAATAAAAATATAAATTCTAAACTAGTAGCGGGGACGTAGCCGTAACCAAAATTTCTTCTCAAGTTCTACACCCACAATGGCACTAAAGATTTTGCGTCGTTGCATTCGTTCTTCAAATACTCCACGCCTTATTCCCGAGTCACTTCTGCCGAAAAAAGTTACACGTTTAGTTAGTTTTAGTTTAGTTATCGTTAGTCTCGGTGGTGACATTCATCCACGGACCCCTTAGAATTCCTTAACTCTTTTTCCAACACCAAAACCAAACAAGATACACGACATTCATGAGGGTATAAACATATTTCTTTCTCGTTCCCTTGTTTTCCCTCCCCGAAATTCGACCACCACGGTTCAGTGGAGTTGTCGACGCTGAAGAGAGAAAGAGAGAGAGAGAGAGATATGACGACCGCCTTCAAGAAATGTCAACTCTCTGGCGGCCGTGAAATATTCCCTTTCAACTTTTCCCACAGCCCCGCTTTTCCATCTCTTTCAATCCATGAGGGTCACTCGGAGAATTCCGAAATCAACTCCTCCCACGCCATCCTCCAGTCCAGTCCCAAGCCACCCTCACCCCCTCCCCAAATACTCCTCCCTCCCGCCCTGTTTCCGCGCACCACTCCTCTCCTCCACCCTCCCCCACGTACCCCTTCTCCATTCGGCCAAACACCCTGTTGGGGGAGGAGGGAAGCCTCCACCACGATCCCCACACACCTATGCCGCGTCTCCTCCCGGGCCATGGGGAACCAACAATGCCGCCAACTGATCCTCTCTCTCTCCTCACCAGGGAGATATTTGCTTTTCATTTGGAGAGAGAATGAAGAAAGGACCCCGTCCGCCTTCGGAGGGACTCGACTCCTTCCTCTTCCCTCTCTCGGCCACAACATGGGACCACGCTCTATGCCAACTCAAACAGTTGGCCCTCGACGGTGTACTGCAAACAACATCACTTGGCATGGGAAATTGCCTTCGTTGGAGGTGAAACGAGGGGAGAGGGACTTGGTGATTTTGGTTTAAACAAAACCAAGAGGAAAGAACTGGGGAGGAAAGAGGACGAAAGGGAGATAGAGATTATGTGCGTACTTGTATGGGAATGAGCTGCGACGACGAGGTTGGTACCGTAACTCAAAATATGAGGGAGGCAGTCATAACATTTTACAAGGCTAATGTAGGTGAACCGCAGCTCCGTTCTCTTCGCAGGTATTTTTGTTTCTCCGTATGTGCTAATCTACACATCTCGAATTATCCGATTTACGTAACCCATTCTTAGTCACCTATGAACTTATCCCTGCTAATTTTTCCACGTGTTACTTTAACAGTCGCGAGAAAAGCTTAATCCATGAGTGAAAATGCCTATAATCATGCCCCAAAAGGAGAAAATATCCCCGGATGCTGGAAAATTATGCAAGGAAATGAAATTATTAAAGTAAGCCAGCAAAAAGATATTTTTTCGCGGAAATACTTTCTTTGGTTGAATAATACTAGCAGAACACTCAACTGACAACTATATACCATAGCGGAAGACATCCGAAGCTCCCAAAATATTTTAGATCCATAACCGCCTTGCCCCGAGAGTTGACCCGAGACCTTAAAAGTATATGTAAGTTCCGAGTCCATCCCAATGTGGAATAAGAGTGATGGCGGTCCGCAATGCAAAGAGAGACAAGAAAAAAGGACTATCCCTCAACAAAAAAAAAGTTTTTAGGTGTTCTCAGCCACCCCTTCCTTGTTAGCTTTTACTCCGCGCAGATACACCAACCATGCGGGAGGCGAAGTGGAAGATAAGAGAGAGGGAATTGTAGGGGGGAGGTGAGGAGGTAAGGAAAGGGAATGATACCATCTCATTTACCCCCACCCCTCCCCTACGTCCACCGCCACTCCGTTCCGCCTCTCCAATTAAACATCTTAATGCCAGAAGAATGTAGTGTATGACTAAGCAAAGCAAACGAGGGAGCAGAAGAGTGGGGAATAAGTCAACAATGATATCAGCTCATCAAGCGTCTTGGTCGGTAAAGGCGGGCCCTGGGGTTCGAACGCTTAGCCTCGCGCGGTAGCCGACGAGAGGGCAAGACCTCAGCGGTCCCAGCGCCCGAAGGGAGCGGGTCCAAATCCTCATCCCCTTAAACATGACGCCGAGAGGACCTTGCGAAGGAGGTAGGGCTAAAATCGTTGCCAATTGCATTTATATTACTTAATTATTCTGGTCAATCGGTGGGGATCTAGATACTCATAATAAATGACTTGAATTGAAATTATCTTCTACGAAAAAGCGATCCAAACCCGAAAAAAATTCATGTTTAAATTTTTTAAATCGAAGAAATAACACTATAACCGTACGGCAGGATGTGTAATTGTGTCCCCAAATAACATACTTTGACTAGAGAGAAATATATATACCTAATAGAAAAATAATATAAATGCTGCAACCATAAGGAAAGTCCTTCCAGGTCGAAAGTAGTAACGCCAAGAATATTTACGACGACTAAAAATTCCCCTAATAAAACTTGAATGTCCACCAGTGTACTGCACAAAATTGCTTATCTACGAAGGACGAAGATAATCTTGAACAAGTTTGCGATTGATTAATGTATCTACGGGGTTTAGCATCACAAACCAAAAATAATGTATGAGCTAGATCTGGCCTGATTATATTTCGGCGAGTTATCCTTCGCTTGCCAAGAATCAATGGATAAACATAAATCAACCAAATTAAGAACGAGTTTTTTTCTTATTGTGTTCAATTATCCCGGAAAATCATATTTTCCACGCAAAAAACATCACTTTTGTAATGTTCATATCCACCAGGTTTCTGTTGCTGCATGAGAAATTTAGTTCCTATCCATCGGATCGACAGCAAGAAACAAATCTTCGCATTCAGGTTTTCGGTGCTCGAGAGAGAGACTCTGAGCGAAAGATGGCAAAAGTGGAACTGAAGGGAAAGCATACGCCATCCTTTCTTCGTGACTCAGCCCTCACTGCGCGGTTGATTCAGGAAAATGGTTGATCGGATTATGATAAGGGCCAAGGCTTTTCAAACGACCTCCTCGGCGTCCACTGCTACCGCAACAAGAGATGCGCCAGGTGTCAGAGTTGGCTCTGCTGAGAGATCAGAGATGAGAGGGCAAGTGAGGGTGGGCTAGACTCTGAAGGAATAGGGAACGCGGGGATATATCTGAAAGGACGTCTTCTTGGCAAGTGCCTACCTACTTGAACAACGGGCGGGAGAGACGCGCGAAGAAAGTGAAATCACTGATCCCTTCACTTGTACCAAAGATCCCTCCAGTTAATTTCAACGCGCTTTTCCCGTTACCCAGTTTCTATTCTATTCTACGCATGCGGGAGGGGGAGAAAGTAATCATTGCGTATGTAGCCTTCATAAAGCGAATTCGTTGCAGTGAGATGTTATTCTTATTTTGCCGCCTCTCAAGAATTATTAAAAAGGTGTGTGAATGAAGACCACCTATTGATGTCTAATTTTCACTGAGATTTAATTAGTCTGTGCGAACTGGTTCAAATTTCAGTGCAGCGATGCCTAGCAGCTTCATAATTTTAATGGGAATTTAATCTGATAGTCAAGGTTGGAAATGTTCCCCGATATGCGAAAAGTATGCTATTGAATTACTAAAATTTGTGGTGTTTTTTTGAAGATAGGAACATTAACGATACGAGATAATAAAAGGAAATATAACATGACACATTTAAAAAATGCATGGATATTACTTACGAGATGTCAGAACTCCCTGTTGGGAGCCTTAAAACACTTCAGCACTTCAGGTATATGATTCTGGCGTGACGGAATTTGTCTACTGGCACCCTACATTTCCAATCTGACTATCTTCATTTAGCATTGTCTAATGGTGACTGATAAATTCTGTCGTAAGGAGAGCCCTCATTTCGCTGTGACTCAATATACCTTCCTTCACAAAGACCCAAGCAGCTTGTATCATATCGAGGCGCCATTAGTAACCACCTCTTGACGGCGATGGGAATGAAGTTAATTCAGTAGGTACTCACCGCTCACTGGATCCACTTGGAAGCTTCCGTTGGCCGGGGACAGGCTGTATCTGACGGCAGAGTTGGGTCCAAGATCTTGGTCGTTGGCGTGCAGGGTGCCGACAAGCGTCCCTGCCCCCCTGTTCTCTTCAACCGTGAACTCGTAAGCGGGCCTCGTGAACTCGGGATCATTGTCGTTCACGTCGGTTACCTCGATGACGATGGACGCGGTGGCCGTACCAGCCGGCGTTCCGTTATCCGTGGCCACCACCCGAAGAACGTATCGGTTCCTCTTCTCCCTGTCCAGAGGCTGACGGAGGTAGACGGAGCCACTGTTCGGAAAGATGCCAAAGACGTCGGTGGCATCACCGGAGGATGAACCCGGCTTATGGTCTTCCGCAGGAAGGAGCCTGCAATGGGGTTAAGAATTACGAGTTAACTCTTGGTAATGGACACTGACGTAATACATCTAATTTTACTAACAGAGGAGCGTAATACCCACGACAGTGACGTAGTTTTTCTTTTGGGACAAAGCATTTACAGAAAAGAATCACAAATAATGAAAAATTTCATAGTCAACTTCGTTTTGTAGTTCAAAAAAGAATATCTATGATACATTAAATTATGAAAGTGAACTTTGGCATATCTCAGCATAGCTGTCCGGTTTACCCGGGTGGTGGTCATAGCGCAGGAGATTAAGTAATTAAGGTCAGAAGTACATTTTTATCAACAGAATTTTATATTTTTCTTTCTGCTGCAGGAAAATAAAATTACCACCACTAGACACCCACCAGCAAACAATGTACGCACGTGAAAAGCTGGGTATTTAAATGTATATCCGTCATTTTTAGAATTTTCCTCGGGGATAATTAATTCACACTGTGACAGCCACCTTCAAGGGTAATTAGAGATGCTTAAATTGAAATGTATATCTATGGACATGACGGCGAGAATAAAAAAAGGAAGGCGTAGTGTCACTAGAGCGTGATTGAGTAATAAGCAAAGAGATTTACACGTTTAAATACAAGTACCTATGACAGATAAACACAAGCATTTTTTTTACTTTTCTTATACACACTTCAGAGTACCGCGATAATATAGATACTAATGATTTTCAAACGATTAATGTTTATTAGAAACTTTTCTGTCGTTTACGCCAGCGATAATAATTAGTATCAGTATTTAATATACCTTAATGGAACAACAAAAACAGAGAGATAACTTTTAATATAATTAGTAAAGTTTCCAATATAATGAAATTTAGGGATATAAATGAAATCACTGTCAGTGCGATTCTTGGGGAGATCGGTTTCTACTACTATCAAGAAAAAAATGCCTGGGACGACGAAGTAATATGAGTTGCTTCTTCCATAAACAGCATTAAGGAAAAGCGATGTAGGTAAATGAATTTTATACAATTAATTCAGAAGTTCTACCCATGGGTAAAAGGAGCGCGTGGGTGAAGCGAAAAAGATATTCTGACAAGGTGGTTTTTTCACCCAAGATGAAGAGCAATTTTAGTACATTACAATAAAAATGAGCAAGATGAATCTTGGAACATGTGTGCCACATACCTACGATCTTTTCATGGGAATAAGGCCCATGACGGAAAAAATATGATAGTTCTACTTCCTAGGCTATCGCTAGCCTAGCGGCCAAGATGATAAAAGTTAAGATCGCAAAGTTATGCAGTACCAAAGAGATAATTTTATAAAGTAAATGTAACGATGCCATAAGTGCGTAAGTAATACTAGACACGTACGTAAGTACATCAAAATATTATAAAAAATATGAGTGAAGACTCGAATGCTTAGTTAACGCTCAGAATAAAGCTATACTAGTTTTTCTGTACGAGCCACGGGACTGGTACAACAACTAAGCAAGGGCGGGAGATCACAATTCCCCTTGAAACATCGCTATCGGACGCATGAACTTTGCGAACAAGTACCTCCTTCATTAGATAAATATCACCCATTGCCGCGAAAGAATTTGTTCCCGTACGTAATGAATGAGAATGCAAGACGGCAAACGACGGGAGCACACACCGCGAACATTCCTCCACTTCCGCATAATGGCTCGGACGCCGCAAGAGGACGCGCTGCGTAAAATACACGCCATAGCCATCCGGACGACCACTCACCTGTACGTCAGCCTGGCGTTGTTTCCCGTATCCGAGTCCGAGGCGCTGACCTGCACCACCTGGGAATTCGCCGCGAGCGACTCGGGGACGGATGCCGTGTACTCTGGCCGCTCGAAGACCGGCGGGTTGTCGTTCACGTCCTGCACCTCCACGTGAACGGTCAGGTTGGAAGAGAGCGGCGGGGTGCCGAGGTCGGAGGCCGCCACGACGAGCGCGTGCCGCGTGGCCGTCTCGTAGTCGAGGTGGCGCGCCAGCGTCAGCGTCCCCCGTCGAGGGTCCACGGCGAACAGGAGGCCCGGGTTGACGGACAGGGAGTACCTGACGGAGCCGTTGTCACCGCCGTCGGGGTCCGAAGCGTGAGCCGCGTACAGAGCGGCCCCCAGCTCCACATTCTCCGGCACCGAGATCCTCACCGTCGGCGAATCGAACTCGGGGGCGTTGTCATTCACGTCATGGATTATCACGTTCACCTGAGGGGAGAGAGAGGAAGGGTTTGAGAAAATTAGTCAGATTATCGGAATCGGTTACAGAAGACTCACCCTTGGGCATGGGCATTCCTCCCACTCATATTAACAGTTTCCTTTTTTCCTGACGGGCGATATTGGTGACTAACCAACCCAAATCTTTTGTAATGAGTGTCTCCTTTCAAATTAACGCCGAAATCATTCGTATGCCTGTGCTACTTACCAATCCTACTTGGTGCTACTCCCTAACAGTCGCCAGGCCGCAAATTCAGCAAAGATTTGCCTTTCCATCCACGGTAGGTGGTTGGTCACACGGTTATTCTTAGCCCCATAGCGAAATCGGCATAAACCATATATTTATCCATCTATTAATTGAAGCCTGAGATTTTTAAAGGTCAATCGGTAAATGGGAGGAGGAGGGATAGCGACCACAACTTAAACGCCATGTCGTAAACACCTCAACATCCTCAGAGAAATGCAAATGAATAGACGGAAAGTAAACCAACAGTATTTATAAAGTGAGATCCACGGTCAAATTTTCCATGGAAGGGAAAAAAAAGAAGCTAGCTTGGGTTTGCATAAGTTGAATGAATGGGATAACGACATCAGTGCCATTAAATTTTACTCCCAATCGGCATAATTAACTTGGATAAAACACTGACTTAGTTAATTCTCCCTTCAATTTCGCACGAGCCAGTGAAGCAACAAGAAAATTGAGTCCGACGCTTTTGATGGCCATCGACTGCTCACACAGCAATTGACTCGATTGAGAGACTGCAATCTCTTTCTTATGGGACAGTGAATTAGCGCCAGGTGTATGCGGTAATCGATTGCATACAGGAACTCTTTTAAAGCTGAATATGTAATGTGTTTTACACAACCTCTTTCTTAACCCGTGCTTATATTGCCGCAATCCAAAAATGTTTGGGTAATGAAAATGAACTAATTGGCATAACAGAGGGTCAATGAGCGCGTTCACGGCAGACTTGAATACTAGAAAATTCACCTTTAATTCCCACGGTAGGCGAATTGGAAGTTGAAATGACATGCCACGCAGACATTTTACCAAAACAACTACTTGCACAGCAAGCAAATTGCTTCAATAATAACAGATCATCACTTGCTCCCTTGAAATTGAAACAATAGAAAATCTTATCTACGGAATTAATTTGCGTTGAGGTTTGAATGGCACACTGAAAACAAAGAATGACAGTAGTTAGGATCATATACGTAAATATTTCACGGGGGGAGGTTGAGCTCGAGGGGCCTTGATGATAGCTCACGTAATCATATATCTCGGATAGCTAATCTGTCTTCAGAATCGGGGTCATTAATAATACATCCCGTCCGTCTCGGGGGACGTTTTAATTCCTATTCCTCCAGATTCAAACTCCGAAACAATTGCATTCATTCAGATGCTTTCGGATGGAGCCTTCCATTTGGGAATCGTTGTAAGGAAATTACAGCATTCACGGCAGTCAGGAGTTCCCTTTCACGCCGATGAATATTTACTAGGGTTGAATACACAAGTCGTGAGCCTGAACAAAGGGAAGGATATCCCAGTTTCATTTTTTATGACGATGACGACCTTTGTCTGACTGCACTCAAGAGGATAACAGTTTGGGGTCTTCTCAACCGCCCCCCCTGGGCCAACAAATACGTCTAAGGAATGCAGATGGGAAATTCCCATTCGATTCACTCCAAAACCGAGTATATCAATATGATTCTCGATTTTTGTTTCATTCTATTAATTCGATTCCTTTCAGTAGGGTTCCGAATTGAAACGATTCATTTTAGATCGTCGCTACACGGAGCCGAAAACACACTACCCTTAAAAATATTGGCGACGTGCACTCCCTCAAGAGACCCATTCGATCCCAGTTTTCATAGGAATATTTTAGATTTCAATTAAATATTGCGATCTGAATGGATTATTTAGTAATATACTTTTAAAAAGAAATTATTGCATGACATCAACGAATTCCTTTGTTTACATCTCTGCTCAGGAAACCCGTTAATACAAGAATATTAATGGAAATTATAAGGGTGATAATGCAGTCTATCATGCACCTAGGTATAGGGACTTCCGAAGTTTTTTTGGTAGGTTTTTATTACTAGATTCTAAAAACAGAAAATAGCAAGTTTTTTTTCAGTATCAAACACCAAGAGCGTTAATACCTAGATATTATTACTTGTAAATACAAAGACAAACAAGATATTACCTCCAAATTTACAACGTGCTTTGTGTGCTTATTATTATTATTTATTTTTTTTCCTTTTTTATAAAGTTTGTCGCAAATGCTGATTTCAGCCAAATAAATGAGGTGCCAGTTTAAAAAAAATCATCCAAAATGTAATTGGGCTGAGCAGTTATCGTTTAGTTCCAGAGAGGATGAAAGAGATCAGGAACAGCGTTTCCGGAAAGGTTCGGGGAGAGGAAATCTTGAAGTTTCCCAAAACTTACAGTCAGATAATGCTGTCGAGAACCAGAGTGATGGATACTTACTTGACAGTGGCCGTAAGAAGGAGGATCGCCGCTCATAGCTTGCACATTGAGGAGGACAGACTGGTAGGCTTCGTGGTCCAATTCGGATGCAGTTCTTATAGCTCCGGACACAGGATCGATGGTAAAATAGCCATTTGGGTCTCCAGAGTATATTGAGTAACGTACAACTCCATTTCCTATTGAAAGAGAAAGAAAATAAATTGTAATTAAATTCTTAATTTATGCAAGTTAAAATTCTGTTTTATGCTGATAACATCTTATTTTCATGCTTGCTTAAAAACAATGAAATGAAGTAAAAGCTGAAATATGCACCTAAGACGCTTTAGGAATGTACATTTAAAGAAATAATCTTTCGAGCCGAGTTGATAAATATAAATAGTACATGCAATGGAAGTTAATATTTTTTAGAATCGATATTTTTCAAGTGGAAAGACGAAAGCTATACCTGAGGCTTAGAAATGATTTCATTATGCAGTTTCGTTCTTATGCGAGAAAGTAATATATCAGTGGGTAAAGACAATATCAAGCTTTCTCAATTATCTTTTAAAGTGCTTGCTGTCTAATCACGCAGTAGAAATCTCAAAAAAACCTGCATATAACAGCTAACTTAACCATTACGTTTGTGTGAGAAGCCTTTAATACAAACATTCATTTACCTTTCCTTTCAATAAATATCTTGGTTTTATTGTCTCTCACTTTAATAATTGTATTACAGCTGAGTATATCAACGAGTATAGCTGCATTGAAGCTGATCAGAGTCTATTTTCCTAGACGTATTTTAAAGATTATTTTATAGAGTGGTATGCACTTGTTATTTTAACATTAATTCATGGGATATTTGTCACATTAGATCAGCGGACAAAAGAGGTTATTTTTGCCAAATGGTATCTTTATACACATATGCACGACCAGAAGTTATGAGACTGAGATATGAACTAAGTACGTATGCTTAATAAATTGACCGAGCACTTTATAACTAAATAAATAACTAACTAAGTAAATAAATATATATATATACATATATATGTACATTTATTTATTTTATTTATTTCTCAAGTATTCAAAAAGAGCCACCATTGGCCTTTTACATATATAAAATTTATATAATAATTCTAGCAAGATGTACGAAGCCGTCTGTAGCAAGGTAAAAACCCGAGGACTCCAAAAAACAATTCATTATTATATAAGTATAAAAATAGTAATTTTATTCGTATAAATTCAACTGAAGCGGGTGATTTACACAGGTATTGAATCTACCTGTACTCTTTTTATATTCTCACGTGCTTTTTTATATTCCAGCTGGAGCACACCATTTCCATGCGTTCGAAGGCAAAACAATGGCGAGTAAAATTTCGAGAGGTGAGTTCGCAGCGGAGATTGATCGGCCGGAGACGAGGGCCTGGCACATCCACGACGGCGCAATGAATCGCACAAATATCCTCGCGATCGGAACAAATGAAGGAGGCGTGCTGCGTGCCAGAGCGCAAGGAGGAAAAACACACGTGCTCATGCAATGAGAGCAAACAAGTGAACGAGCAACTCCTTCACTCGCTCGTTCCCTCTAACCTCTCAACCGGTAAGTCAATATTATCTGCCGACATCACAAAGACGTTTTATAGGCCTTTAACCAAACGCCCAGCTTTAAACTCTCTCCCTCACTCTCGAGTCACCCCGACCTTGCACTTTACCCGTCAAGTGAGTGAAGGGATCGCGCTCTCCACAAGCTCGAGAAGGATATGGACGCCGGAGCACCCTCCGGAAGCTTAGAAACACAAGAAAATCGGCTGATCGGCTGATCTTAATCAGGCTGACCATTTGCAGTTAGAGCAACTCGATTAGGTAACTGGGGAAAAAAACGTGTTTGCTTTGCGAACATAAAAAAAACCCTTGGGACAAGGGACGATTTTAATGTTCCAAGTTGAACTGGTAAAAGAGCTAAAACAGAGACCACCAGATACTTCCATTCATTTCATCCTTCGTCACCGAAGCAACGGATTTTTATGAGCCTTGGATAAGATAACGCAAAAGCACAGAGGGAGTTGTATCAGTGACAGATAAATGTGGGGGAGTGGGAGAAAGGAGAAGTTCCGTCGGGTGGGTGGTTTAACGATTTTGTAAAACTCCTAAACGCTGTTTAGTATTATAAAAATCACCGATGCCGTTTTTTAAGGAAATTATTCCTTTTCCGAAATAAAAATTTCCATATATCTGGCCTAATTTTCAAGTGCACCACCATATTTATTCAAGTCCAGTAGGCAAACGTATTTTCTGTCCAACTACCTGCATTGTTCCATTTATTACGCCCAGCAGAGTGAATAATAGTTTTATCCATGGGCTAGAAAAAACGTAGCCCTTAACTGTGAACCCATATTTATTTATGCGTTACGCTTACATTTATGTGGACACATTCAAATTTTACTAGCACCTCGAGAGCCGAGTAGGAGACAGGAAACAAGAGTTTCCAATCGGATGAATTGAATAAAACGAGAAATATGTAATGTAATCGGCGTCAGGATATCAATTTGTAGGAGGAGCACATGGACCTAGTGGAGGAATGATTTCCGTTTACCTAGTAATTGACAACAGGAATTAATGCACAGTCCATCCATCCTGCGGCAAAAGAAATCAGCCGTAAAGATCATTGCAGCGAAACTTCGTCATAATGGACTACTACACACTCACTCATTAACTACTGCCGCATTTACTCCATCTTCATTCATTAATTCGCAGGCTCGTAGAGCATATTTTTCACCTATTAAATAATCTCAATCTCCGCACGCCGGTGATGCCGCACCGAGCAGGGAGGATAATACGGGAAAAGAAAGGATACGAGGAGGGGAGGGTTGAACACTGGTAGAGTCTCAATCACGGAGACCATAAAGTATCATGCTCCTGCTCCCCCTCCTTTACCCGCCTGCACCGACTGCGATTATCCCACGGACGCACGGGCAAAGCGTACCAACACCGGCGACGCACACATGCATGCAAATGTCATAACGGTGACTTTAACCTTTATAAACTCTCTCTCTCTCTCTCTTGCCACAACGCACCGACTCCATCGCACTAACGCTACTCCTTTGTTCGACGAGGCCGTTGCTCATCCATTGCAGAGGTCTCCCCGCGTGGGCGGCTCGGGAAGAGCACGCGAATGTGTAGAGGGTAGGGGGATCGCCCCTGGGCCACGCGGGGTTTCCTTCCTAACGAAAAAAATGGCATCGGAATGCAGTTCAATGCAAACCGCTACAAGAAGAATCTCGTACACGGAAAATGATTCGAAAAAGCGTTTCACAAATTCGATGATGACATGGCTACACAGGACGGAAACCGAGGAATGCTCGTCGGTCACAAGCGAGAAAGATATTATGACGAAAGGCGGATCGTAACTCATGCCATTCATTGAAAATTTGCAGCATGGGAATGGGCTTTCAGAACTGAGCACACACAATTTAGTGAATCATAATACATGGAATTGATCTTCTTCTAAAATGAAGGAAGTTGGATGCCAATGTTCAACAAATATTTTTCGATCACAGACATCCCAATGAGTAGGGAAAAATTTTTCTATTCCACCCGAAAAGTTCATCCTACACGGCTCATCATCCAATTGAAAGTGAATTTAAATATCTATTATGACAGACAAAAAAATTAAAATTATAAGACAAAACTGAAGCCAAGCTCCATTAGAGACATGCCATTTACATTTATTCTCCGAAATAAGTAGTAAAGTTTGGAAATAAAACTTTTGTGTTACATAAATCCGATAGTTCATTTTTGTGAATTCATACTCGATACCAGAACTATACTCAGTTTTGCATTGCTCTACTCTTCATAAACATTCTATGAATTTAAATGGGCATCCTATGGTCGTCATTGAATTATTTATATTAAAACATTAACATCATGAAACGGGATGATAGCGAGGCAATCGACTCGAAAAATTGGAACTAGCAGCACCTGAACACCTTCCATAGACTCGTAACCACCCAAGTGTAGTAAACACTACGCCGATTCACCAGTTCAGTCTAAGATTTAAGTGTGGAGAACCAAATCCAGCGGAACCCGTTGCGAGTGTGTCTGGTGATGCGACTGAACATACCTAAAACCCCCAGTGTTCGCGCTCCAGCCAGAGAGCTTCCCAAACTTCTCTCCCCCTATCCACTGCTCCTCCCCCCACCAACAAGTGGAATGAGCTCAACGGTATGTAGCAAAATATATGACTCCTCCTCCCTCCCGCCGTGCTTTACGTTTCATTAGGCCTCCGTCGCGGCTACCGCCCTCGGTAACGGAAATCGGAAGCCCGCCCCTGGGACGATTCGCGTTTGAAAATTCACCGAGCGGCTGTTGTTTATGAAGGGAGCGAACATAGAGACGTGATCGCCCGAGAGGGGTTGGCGGAGCGGGATGCGGTGGGGGGCGGAAGGGGATGAAGAACGGCAGCGACAAACGTCGGGAGGGGGAGCGCGGGGTTGGTCTCAGGGGGCCGCGCTACCATCCCCCGCCCCTTCCCCGGCCGATGACAGAGACACCGCACCCGGGGGGCCGGGGAATTCGGGAGGGATGGGGGGGG
>LYUA01000669.1:231322-242888 GCA_002093875.1 Calopteryx splendens
GGGGGTAGCCAGGTGTGGAGGGGGGGCGAGGCGAGGGGTAAGGGATGGGTGCCGCTCGAGGAAGGGGTTCAGGTGCGATTAGGGAGCAGGAAGCGGGCGCCGATATGGACGGGCGTAACTTTTGATGGCCGAGGGGACAGGGAACACACATTTGTTCGATCAAAGAGATTCGACGCAATTTCCCGCTGGATCTCCGTGTGCTTCCTCAGTGGTTACGCTCGATGCCTGATGAAGACACTGCTGATAATGCCACCCACGTACAAACATTCGTGCCATGATTTGCCACATCACTCCTGCCAATGCGCTACGATATCAGTGAACTGTCAAAATCGGAATACTGAGTAAAATGACGTGCTAATTCCTTAACGCTAATCATGAGGCATAAAGTGCTCGAGAAAAACAACATAGATTAAATTTCCTTTGAAAATAACTTTCAATTAATCTTAATTCATTTAAAGGCCCAACAAGATATTTAAACGACCCCAAAAATTAGCACGTTTACTACGGTTCAAATGACTTGAGACGAAAAGCAAAAATTTTATGTTTCTGAGGGAGACCACTATTCTGATCGCAAGCATACCTACATTTTCTGGGAATTATAATTTTATAGGGTAGCGATTACGTAAATAAAAATGATACCAGGTAGAAAGGTCGAGTAAAGGCATGAAATTAAATTTAAAATGCAGATGTTGGGAACAAAATTGAACCAAAACAAGTATCATTTGAGGCTGAAATGTAATCCATAATACCTACAACCAAAAAATGGACAATTTAAACACTAGAAATGTACATAAGGATAAAAAAGAAACGCTGGGATAGAAGAATTCAATAAATATATTAGGAAATAAGTTCATTTTAAGGGATAATTTTTCCTTTTATTCATTACATCTGTCAATTGCTTTCCAGAAAGTACAACTGACCTACTGAAATACTTAGTATTATCTGAACTAAATAAACTGAAATACTTAGTATTATCCCACGTTCCTCTGCTTAATACACCTATGTTAAAATACATAGGCCAGGCATTCAAAAGCCAGCGTACAAGAAAATCTTTTATTTAGGAAATAAGCGCAAAGAAAACTAGATTTGTTTTTCCTAAATTACAGCTCGTAAGGACATAATGACTTTTGCAACCAAATATCCTTCTTGTGGTTACTGTGCATTTAAATTTTCTAGGAGATCTGCTTATTCATTCACATTTTTGTGGGCACTTTAATTTACTTAGTGAACTAGCAACAGTATATATGTAAAGGCGTACAAATTAACTACAGTGTCTAAACGTTGTCACTGAAAAAACATTTACCACTTAAGGATTCCTTATGACAGTATCTTTTATTGGACATTAAGAACCTTAGAAACTAGAAAAATATTAAATTGTATAAAAGAAAGGCACATCACGGTATACTGACTGATTATTCGTACATAATAATTAAACCCAACGGACTTAGTAAGGCACACATCCCATGAGCTAGGGAGTGTTTTCATTGTTACTAGGCTCTACATTTTTGGTATTAAGACAGTTTTACCATGCAGAAGATGCACACAATGCATCATATCACTACCGTTTGTTCATCTGTTAATGATTTAATTGCAAAATTATTATTTCTACGGCAAATGCAGGCAAAGTATGTCATGACGGCATGTACTAAAAACAAGCCTGTATCAAGAGTTTAGACAAGACTTTATAGCGACCTATTTGTAACATTATCTTAAAAAATACGACTAATTTAACACACGCATTATACACAGCCTTACCCACGCGTAATCAAACATGCCTACATGTATAAGTACGACGTTTACAGGTACATGCGTATACTAGGAACCCTTTTATATTAATTTCAAAATAGGGTTAATAATCACCAAAAGGATACTTCATATCTTACGGCGATTATTAACGCTATCCACTTTCTAATGCATTTACTAAAATACTCATATTTGTCATTTATGATTTTGAATGCACCGCTTTTTTTCCATTGCATGTGCATGTTATTTCGCCACAGTGCACCATTGGATTTTCTTCCTATTTGCACATCTATATTTAATGGAAAAGTTCATTAATTGGATATTTCAACCTTATTCGTTGGATTGGCACCTGCCGAACTGCGATATTCATGCGCGAATGTGTTTGATTTGCAGCGATTAGCTTTGCATTATTTAAAATTCAAATTTCAAGTTTTGAATGATTAGAAATTGATTTTTTTAAACCAGAAACTCAGAGGAAAATAATGCCTTCCTAATTCTGTGGGCAGTGAATAAGCGATTTTTTCTCTAAATTTGCTCAACGAGTACTTACAAACTGAGAAGCAATTAAAAAGCCAATTGTATCACAGATTTTTTCTGGAAAATTACAATTGTAATTCCTTCCTACTTTCAGTTTTGTAATTTTCTGTCACCGAGGATGAACGGGCAAATAAAAAAAAACATTTCGAATTTTCAATTCTCTATCTTTGATGAGGTATGTTTCCCGTTAACAATATTTTAAATCTACCTACCTCACTTCTTAAATGCAATATCAATGTACTGTGATTACAATGCTTTACATCAACGTGCACAATGTTGGATGGTTTGATCACATAATATAGTTTCTCTCGTACTTGAGTAAAAAAATACGTTTTCAGAGAAACACCCAAAGGAAGTTTTAGTGAAAAAGTTTACGTAAAACATTATCGAAAACATGGAGCAAATAAGACGGTAAACATTCTCGTTGTACTGTACAACAACTTGAATTTATGTGATCGACGAAATTCTTACCATATTTTAAGCCTCTTTAAATAACTTTACTGGATTGGTTTTGGGTTATTTACTCACATGTTATTATTATCAGCGATGCACATACGAAAGTTCGTACGACTTATTCAGATAATGATGAGTAATGAGACATTTACACGATGGCGTTTCTGGGAAATCGCAGGTGTGCGCGCCACTAAACTGTCCTCACGTCGACCCTCTGAGCGCTCTGGATCCACAATAAAGCCAACCTCGAGCAACACGCATATTCGTCACGTGACTATCCGTGGCGCAAAGGCTTGTGATTTTATAGAAAGCCCAAGGCAAACGGAATAAATGATATGAATCTGGAAGGAGAAAATCCTTTAACCTGCGTTGATTTGCGATCACGCACTCTAAACCGATGTCGAACACAAAGCCAGCTCGATACTTACGGCCAATGTATGGAAGAGGAAAAAGACTTCAAAAATAGAAAATATTTTAAGGGGTTTTTAAAAACCTCATAAATTCATATGATTGTCCTCAGCAAACCGCACTGGAGTATGCTTCTGGTGAAATATGCTCTCAGCGGTTTTGAGCTTCAGAAATGGCATTTTTTGTGTCAATAGCGTGAAAAGTCGAAAAAACTTTTAAGGATAAGGGTCAAGTTCTTGAGATTATGAGGAAAGTGCTTAAGCTTTGACCGCCCACCACCTAAAATCTCATTAAAAATATAAATTATTAGAAGCCTAAAATTCATTGAACCACCGACAATATTATCCCAGATAACGTCTAACGTAAGCTCATTGGCTCTTGTAGATGACAAGCAGAAAAAGTTAACAAAATTACATCTGTATTTAATAACGAACTCGATCGAGTACCGAAGCACGATACTTGCGTTTTTTTTCAGTCAACATCTTAACGTAATTCACTAACCATAACAAATATCAAAACTGGAATGACTTAACTAGCATAACATACCCAGCAAAACTATTACGTGAAGCATATCACACGCGCCAAACACAAATAAAAAGTCACATGCTACAAAGTGTGATACTTATGCATTCAGGCACAGACATAAGTACATCAGTCAAGGGCAATTAATACGAGCATTTGTGACTCTCTAAACCAAAGGTGCATTAATTTTAAATTCAGTTCATTGTGCATCACCTGAAAAACTTACCACACCTTTGGGTGCAAGCTTGTATCGAACTAATCCCCTTTTAAAATTTTGCCCAGCAAATATCTAATAACACTCGAGATCACCGAGGTGGATTTCTCGTATTGCCCTCGTAACATTACCTGACTAAACCAAAGACACGGACCAGCTGGCCACATAGTATACCCGAAGTAACTGAGTACCCAAAGCTTCAAAATCCGTTCTTTCAACCTATACCTCAATTTAGCATACAATAACGAAAACTATTAGTTTACCGTCACATTGGAAAATACCTTCGAAATATGGTTTATAACAAATTTATTACATCTCCATCTACGCCGAACCCTGAGAGCCAACATCAGGGCGTGCGGCAGGGTCAACGAGGGTACCATGCATTTTGTGTAATTCGGGTAAACATGAACTATACTTAAAAGCCAAGTTTTCAAATGAAAAGAAGTCGGTCGTTTTATTGATTCATTTACTCTAGCGAGACTTGCTAAGGAGAAAATTCATTCAGACTACAATCATTATTCATTTCTTGTCGCCGTAGATTCGCTTTTTGGTGTATAGACCGCAGTTTGCTTTCAAGGAAGTGACAAATTCCTTCTAGTCAGTACCTCAATCTTTCATTCAGCCTTAATATCGTGGTTCTAGATTCCAACACTCCCCAAGTTTCAACCCCCTGATCCTCAATGTTCACCTCGGGGCTGGCCACGGGAAACGGATTCAGGCCCTGAATAAAAACGCACACAGGGAGGGAGGGCCAACAGGTCCCCCGAAGCAATCCCTCTTCCCTCCCACGAATGGGACAACTCTTTACGCCTCTCCCACAACTGATGGTCAATGACTGGAACTGCACATCGCCCTCGTTTATTGTCATTATTTTAATCATCTGCGGAAGAATAAAAAGATAGAGAGAGGTCTCTTTCCTCCTCCCCCCGGCTCCCATATCTCCAAACACACAAAAGAAGAACGGCTAGCCTCCCAACATGAACCCACCACATGTGCGCTCCCTCACAAACATCCCTTCCCCTCCATTCCGTCCCGAAAAACCCTTTCCATCTGCCCCTCCCCTCCCGCGCCCGCCCTCTCACCCACCCCCATACCTTCTCCACCCTCCCCTCTCTCGCCCACCCTCCCCGCCTTGCCCACTCTCTTTCACTCTCTCGCTCCCTCTCCATCCTCACATATATTATGGGTGCTGAATTACATCTGAGCACACTCTGGGAAGACCAGTCACGCAGCATTCCGGAGGAGGAAGCGGAGGGTGGGAGGCGAAGGGGGAGGGAGGGGGTGGGAAGGGGTCGGTCGGAGGCGGGGGTGAGGGGAGGGTTGGAGAGGAGGGAGTGGAGAGAGAGAGAGAGAGAGGAGCAGGGGAGGTCGGAATGAGACTGAAGGAGAGGTGAGAGAGGGAGAGGGATGACGATTAGCGGGGCCTAGGGAAGAAAGAAGAGGAAAGGGGAGGAGGAGAGGGATCGAAGAGGGAGTAAAAGGAAGAGAAGTAAGAGAATGGGAGGAGGAAGGGAGGTCAAAGGAGAGGACGGACTCGGAGACGAAGAGCAGGGCGACAAGGAAGGAGAAGAATGGGCCGTAAAGGGACAGTAGGGCCCAAAAGAGGGAACCATGTGCATTGCATTCGAATGTGTAACTCACCAATCGCATCCGATTCCAAACAGACGAGGGCTTCCATTAAAGGATTAATTCTCATAGGGCAAAATAATAACAAGTCATGAATTACTATTTTGGACACAAGGTGAAAAGAACGAAAACACACGTGCATCCTCTTCTCACACAAAATATGTGAGACGGGAATGGGAAAGGGATTGGGGTAGACTTACCGTGTCGTCGGCGAGAAATATGGATTTTTAGGAATATTTTAAGATAATTCACATTAGGAATATCGAGTTACAANNNNATTTTTAGGAATATTTTAAGATAATTCACATTAGGAATATCGAGTTACAATCTTTAAATATTTCTTTTGAGTAAGTGGAGGGGCTACGAAGTCTTCGAGGTATCATTTATTAAAGTAAATTTTCATCGGGAATATGAAGTAATTCTACAACGAGCAAGGTATATTTCTATTTCCACGTTAGATATAGTCTCCGTTTGTTCAGACGTGGGTATTTAATTAGCTTGAATAAAACACTGACGCGGGTATTCACAATTAACAAGGGACTTCACCGATTGTGCCTTCCTAAGAACCTTCTGTGAACAAGCGGTCATAAAAATGGCATTTGTGTCATTATGTCATGTTTTGCATTTTAAATCGTGATTTTATATGAAGAGTATGGGATATGGAATTAGGATATGGAAAACCACTATTGGCTGTGGTGAAACAATGAATTTAGTATATTATAAAATAATCAGTTAAATGATATTACGCAGGTTCCTTGTTTAATTTCCAAGATTTTTACGGCTAAACATTCTGAGATGAGCAATAACCGTTGTTTCTGAAGCCCAAAAAGTCAAAATGCCCACCATTTAATGAGTTTTTTAAATGAGAAATACTGCATATTGTGAAAACTATAGCATCATGCAATCAGTAGCGGCGACATTTGTCATGATATTTCCGCGGAGTCCATGTGGGTCTTACATCATTCAATAGCATAAATAGTGCCGGAAGTCGATGGCGGCCATTTAAGATGGAGTAATGAACGCATAACGAGAAAGAACACACGTGAGAAAATAATACATACTGCATCAGCATTTGGTGACCTTGAACAATGCCCGTGAATGGATATAGAATAAATAGATAGTCTATTAGATATTTTATAAAAAGAACGCAGGTGTAATAGGATTAAAATAAATAGAAATCAATATGCGAAAATATCAAGACTACTCTAAGGCTGTATTTACAGAGGTGGCAAATTACCGTGAACAGAAAAGGAGAAATTGGGACTACTCATAGGAGAGACAGTAGGCCAATACGAATTCTGAGCCACAATGATTACAGCGATAGATACGAAATGACCCTATAAACGAGAGGAATTGTTTTTCATACCGAAATCTTGGCAATATTATCCCAATGTAGCTTGGAAAAAATTGAGTAAGAGCATAATTCTGACGGGCATCAGTTATGAGATCGTAATGCAATTCAATCAAACCGTCTGAAAATGAGATAGCGTTATTCATTGCATCTGCAACAGCATCAAAAAGGAGCAATGCTCAAAAATAAAATGTTCACCTCGTTTTTTATTTTCTTTTTGGAGCGTCTAGGATTTAAGGACTGACTCCGTCCGCGATCTCCCCACTTCCATGATACCTAAGCTCATAAATCACACGCCGCCTCTCCATCTCATTTCGTCGCGCGGGGACAAAAGTCTTCCACTTTTAACGTCAAAATTACGACTAACTTCGAGGGGAGTTCACTGGGGTCATTTGGTCGGCTGCTTCAAGGAAAGAATTGGTGGAATGGGGCAACGATGGGGGAGAGAGAGAGAAAACTGGGGTGAGGGGAAGAGAGAGGGTGGGAAGGCCTAAAGTGCGCTTGCAGGGAGAGGACGTTCTAAAAAGGGATAGGAAAAGAGAATAAACAATAGAGACAATAAAGAACTGGAGACCGTTAAGCAAGATTTAACATATAGTTTTCAATTTGATATCTCCAAGAAGGATGTATAGATATTAACGGAACTTAGACATGAATTTCTAAGAGGACTGGTTTTCCTAAAGGATAATTTATCATGGGTCGTTACCAAAATAAAATGCATTATTTCCTTCGGCATCAAAGTTTATAGTTTTAATAAGTGATCAAGAATAAGGCGAGTGGACGGAGAAAAAAATGAGAGGGCAGGATATCTGAAAATAAAATGCGTATACATACCATACTTGGACCATACGTATAAAGTATGCTAAGCATAATGACTGTCAAAGATTCTCACTTTCCATCCAAATTTCCCCCAAAGCATTTCATATCTTATGAAAAAATAGTTCTCAAATGCAAGCAAAAAGTAAAGAATAAATAAGTGACTTAAGTCCTTATAAATTCACAGCAAATCGGCAGGGAGGTAATTCCCGAAAGTATCACACGATATAACTGTATACAAATTCTTTCAGAGTGGAGTATTCTAGAAAAAAAATATCGCGGGACTTACATGAGCCCTACTTAACATGATAGAGCGGCACGTTACATTCAAGTCATTAAATTTAACATGTTTATTCTTGCAGTTTATTCATACATTTCTGCGTCTTCATCTGCAATCCAACCAAACAGAACAGTTTTCTTATGTTTAAAAAGGATACAGCAAAAATTCACATCGATGACTGAATACTAAGGTCCCTACCTTAAAAAAATAGGTAATAAAATGGGAAAATTATAGAAATATTTGTAAACGTGATTGCAGTGAGTTCAGCTGTATCGGCGACTATCGCTAAGGATCCTAGTTGAGTCCTTACGGGCTCATTTCATTGAAGCTCATTTGAACTTTTGAAATATTTCATGAGTCGGTGAAAGTCTTAACAGTTAACGTGATGTTCCAAGACTTGACGAAGTAGCGGTAGAGGTCACATCAGGAGTTCCTTCGAAAGAAAAATCCAATCCAACATTTTTGCGTACCCGTTAAAGAGATTTTGCCGAGCGATGATTGAGTATAAGATTTTATGACGGTCACGCGGGAGAATGAAAGAGGTGGCGAAGATGAATGGGAAGGCCACGATAAGAGGACCCGCTGCGCAGCGAACAAGAGTTATGAAAGGAAGAAGAAGAGGACAGAGGACACCGAATGAGTTCGTGTAGAGATGGCGAGAGGATTTATAAATGAACGAATGAGTGTATTTTGTTCGGACAAGTCGCGTTAGTTCCTTATAATGCTTATCAATCAACTCTTACAAAGGCACGTTTTCATTATTAAAGGACCATGGGATTTGAGTAGTTTTGCATTAAATGAAGGCAGTATTAGGGCATACGAACTATAATTGTTTTAAGTGTCGTTGTGTTCTGAATGCGTCTTAGCAAATTCTGAACTCACTATAAAAATTAATACGAGGGATTTATAATTAAATCAATTAATTACAAGTGTAGAACTACCCATATATATCCGCCCAGTGATATTTCAACGCGTGAGCGATATTTTTCAGGAAAACAAATACACTCAAACAATCAAACAGGCATTTCATTTGGCTCTTATAGCATACGAAATATTTGGGTTCCACGTGTAGCACAGCTTTTAAAAATTATAAATGCGTAAGTATACTTCAAAAACGTATGAAAACACTGTTACTTCAATAACTAACACAAAATTCTACCTTTTGCTTCCGCACCTACCGCAAAAAAAGTACATTTACACACAGCTATTGCTATTAAAGCTAAAAAGAAAGAATAGTCATTTGTAGCATAGGGACATTTTCTGAAAACAATAGACAGAGACGGAATCGGCATTCCTTGACCAATATGGATTCCAGCTTTGCCTTTGCACGGAATGTTTTGAACAATTCTAATTTGATTCTCATCAGCTGATCTTATAATATCGATTGAGAACTGACAGAAACATTATTAAAATACATATTGTAACAATTAAACTGGTGAAATGGTTCTCAAAGTTCTCATATGAGTCATATCATGCACTCATTTAATTATAAAGAGCCTTAGATTGCAAAATATCAAACCCTTTTTGTACATACATTCCATCTTCAGAAAGTAACAATGGGGTAATAGAAATCGCCCATTTGAGAATGGCAAATTCCAAGAGCACGCTATTGTGACGCACACCATTTCTAAATAAAATAAGGAAACTAAATGACCGGGAACTTGATTTTCATTTTATTTAGTGTAATCGAAATATGGCAAAGGTCTATTATAAAATATTTCGAAGGTAATTACATGTAAGTAACAGGTCAAAATCATATTTTTCATGTCGTGTTTACCTACAGCAGCAGAGCCGTAACCGGAATAAACAGGAAAAGGTGGTGTGGTTTCATTTAGGCAAGAGATATATTTTCTCCGTAGGTATCACCCGTGGAGAACAGTCTCCCACAATGAGACATCTTCCTTTCCCCCGACTTCGTCTCGGGAGCCAGAAGATAGTTCTTTAGGCGGGCCACCGTGTCCCCCAATATCTCTATTAAGGACCACTTCTGTGTGTTAGCGAGCGGTGGAATGAAAAATTCGAACGAGGCCCCTTGGCTAATTGGCCACCTCCAGATTCCTCCGTTATTGGCCTGTGGCTATGCTGTCTTCTCTGGCTCACCACCCTTCACTGTTTCTATAATATCCCTAATCCGATTCTATAAGTTCTCAAAGAGTTCTGAGAAACCAATTTCAATTCGCCCTTTCATTGGCCTGCTTTTAAGCGAGGAGTAAGTCACGGAACTAATATAGCTTAACTTACGGTTAGGCTGAAAAATATGAATTGATCAAAAGTGGAACCATCAATAGGGAATGATAAAATTGTTTTAAGAAATTTGCACAAATGGAAAAATTCGGGAAGACAAGAAGACGCCGATAAAAGGGAAACCACGATTGGAATCTTAAGAGTAAAATACTATATAAAACTGATACATTTACATACATCAATTACTAAGGAAGATTCAAAAGCGGTAACTGATTTAATTAAGTAGAGAATTATTAGATGTAACTCCATAAAAATAAAACAAATAAATAGTTCGTTTTGGTAGATAAAGATGAATTTACACCATATTTCTAGTGCGTAAAATTTGTATTTTACCGGTTTGGAAATATTTTTAAAAACATTTATCACTAACAGAAATAACAAAAGGAATAAATAAGTTTGCAGGATAAATAAATTACTATAAGAATAATGACAGAAAACGCAACGGAATAAACAATAATAGGTTGCAAAACGTTTTATTATTTATTCGTCCTGGACAAGTATTTTGACAATGGGAATCCAATAATTACGCCACTGATTAAACATAAAATAATGAAAAGAACAAAATTTTACCTCGAAACCTCATCACTCATTTTATGGGTCATGCTACATAGGATTGTCATTTGTGATTTGATATTAACTTATAAAGTATGTACATGAAATTAATTTCATTACCGAGGACACAGCTTTCAAATGAAATGACTGTGATAATTTAAGCAGAATCTGACCAATTAACATTAGAATGAAAATAATTAGAAACGTTTGAATATCTAAAACAATGAATAAACAACTATGACACAAACATACAACCATTTAACCCTCAACGTAAAAATTATTTTGAATTCACCTCAATCTCATCGGTAAAGGGATTATTCTGAAGATGGTATGCCTACAGGTTCAAACAAAGAAACCGTGGATACCTTCAGAGCAAGGATTGGAAGCTTACACAATATAGGATAGGGAAATGAGAGGACTTCAGAGAACGCAAGAGGAAGAGAAATGGGCAAAGGCTTGCAAAGGGCAAAGACAAAAGGAAGAAGGAGAACGAGGCGGAGAAGAGGCTGAGGAAGATACGTGGGAGGAGAAGAAGAAGAATAGGAGGGCCAGAGGGAGGAGGGTGAAGGAAATGAGGGAGGAGAGAAGGGGTTCGTGAACCGGTCATGCGAGCCTTCTGCAGGCACCGGAGAATTGGACAAGAGCCCTCGGAGGGCTGACAGCGCGGCGACTCCCGAAAAACCAAGGAGGTAAGACATGGGGGAGGGGGGAAGAGGCAGGAGAATGCTGGGGCAGGGGGGAGAGGGTCGGGCCGGCTTGCAGGAAATCAGGGGTGAGTGGGAGGAGAGAAGGCGGCGGCGGGGGAGGTATCAGACGGTGG
>LYUA01000669.1:263547-274021 GCA_002093875.1 Calopteryx splendens
GAAGGGGGGGTGGGGGGGAAGCCAAGACGCCGAGAGCGAGCCTTTAAGAAAACACCCTCAGCTAAGCGTTTTCAAGGTGATGCATTTTAAAATATACGATATGACTGCATCCTGCAGCGGAATTCGAAGTAATGAGAGTCGTTTATTTTTTTTTCATAGTTCCCTTTCGAGATGTTAAATAGGCATGTAAGTGAAAGAGATGTAAGAGTAATTAAAAACTGTCGACTCGGTTAACTAAGGAGCCACTTGGAGCGTTTAAAGACATGCGAAGGTAAAAGAACAAAATACGCGAACGGTAGAAAAATGGATAGTCGGTGACGTCGAATTTTATCCTGAATTAAGAGCCGACGTCTTTCGCAGTTGAGTGGATGGTAATTTTCATTGTATCATTCGGAAGAAGTTAACATGTTCTCAGTATAGGGGATTTGTATAAATATCCAGATAATATTCACCTATTCCATGTCTAATTAAACATTCTCCTCACGAGCCCTTTGTGATTTCTGAAGACGCATTTCGTTAAAGATAAGAAAGAAACCATACACTCGGTCAAAGTGAACAGATTAAATGCTGGTTTTATCTCCGAGCGTAATAACCTCTACTCGGATTTCACAAACTATACTAGATGAATGAAAGAATTAACCCCAACGGTCTATATTCTAGCCTAATAGATACTCAAAGGAATTGGGTACTAAAGCTTTCCCTTTTTAGTCAATGCGAGCAAAGCCATATAGTTCTTTTTCTACCTCAGAATTTTCCCCTGGAAGTATCTCTGATGTATGTGCGGATTCAAGTCTAAATTGTGCGGTTTCGTACACATTTAGCAGATTGGATAATTATAATACGAGTATGGGTTAACATTATCAGGAATAAAAACCATGGGGATGAGTGAGAGATAAAACTAACTATCATATAACGCAACAAATTAGCTTTATTCTTTATTTCAAGACCTCACTCTATGCCGAACTGAATTCGTTTCAATACACCCCAAGCACCAAATTTTAAATGACATATAATACCAATTGAAATTCTGTTAATTTAGTTCTAAATTAATCAATAAGAAGGCTTGGAAAGTAAAGGTTTTAATGTAGGTAGTTGAGTTGAACAATAAAACTTCCCAGTTGGAAATATTCTATAAGTTTCCATGTAAATCCATAGAAATCTTGGCAGTTGTCGTAGAGGTTCACAGGTTTACATGAAAACCGAGTCATATTTCCCAGGACCTCTATAGAACTTCTAGAAAAGTTTTCCAGCAGGTATTAGACTTCAGCCAAGCCTGGAAATCCCATGAAATCCCTTATTAGCAATACCTATATCACTCTACATAAAAACATGCAAGGCAATACAAGTTCGCACGGCATGGGATGTTAAGGCACTGGCCATTTCGGGAATTTTATGTAGTGCTGCCATTCAACTTTCTTCAAAGAAATGTTTATTCACTACAAAATAGACTTATACCTCCGAGGATCAAAAATCCAATAGCCAATCCATCGTAAGCGACGAAGCATATCTAGGTGTGACTCGAGGAGCATTCAAGCAAAGGTTACTGGGAGTCGAAAGATGAGAAAATGTTTACTTTATGGATTATTAACGGAATTACGGACGGATGGATAAATACTTCATTGCACGTAGTTTAACAGAAAGACTCTTAGACATTTTCGTAAGAGCATTTGAAGCAATAAATATCGCTGAATTTAAGGTATTAAGTAGTTTAAAGGACACTTAATTTATACTCACGAGCACTGGCAATGTAAACGTAAAGGATTTTCTTTCTGGGGAGTCACCATCGGAACATACCTAAAAAATAGAAGAGAACGAGTAGATTAGCCGAGATGTACATGCATTTTATTTATAATTACAATGTCATTTATGGAAGATAGAATATGCACCTATTCCATGTGGGATTCAACATACTGGACTACTGAATAAAGTATTAATGCAAGTGAGGCGACTTCACTCGCATTAAATGCAAGTGAAGTCGTTGGCACATATGTTTAGCTCACCTTGATCGATAAAGTTATGTTTATATGAACTGTCGCATTCGGTAAAGAGAATCCCCAGCTAATAGAACGCTGGATGAATGCCAAGGGAGATTTTTTTACCCAAGTGTAATTAAGGAACCAAATGCTTTAAAAGGGAGCGACGTTCATTTCTTTTTCCAAGGAAAAGACACAATAAATTGTAGAGAGGGAAACAATAAACATGGATTTAAAAGTTACAAGCACGGGGAAGCAGAAATGCCAGAATATGTCGGCTGCGGTAAAAAGAGAAGAGCCTTCCGAAGAAACAAGTGACTCCCGGGGAAATGGAAAAGCGATTTCTCCGACGCCGTCTTGCTCTAAGGCAGTGGTTCCGAACCTTTTTATTTTTCCGTCCCGCATTCAACCTCCTCAGGAGATCAAAGTCCCACCAACGTATAATGAAAAGCTCATTTTTTCCCAATCGACGTACTTTTCAATTTGCAAGTGCATAGGTTGCATTTAAATAACTGTTTCACTTTTTAAGGACTTAATAACTGTCGTATTGAATTAAAATAATTTTACAAAATGAAAGTAAAAAAATTATGCACCAATATAAATTAAATTTTGTCCTTATCAAAAACGCCACACAAAATCACTTCTGAATAATACTTTAGCAAGCTCGAGCACCACGTAATAGGCTGTAGAGTCCAACTTATGGGACGCCTCCCACCGGTTGGGAAACACTGATCTGAGGGACTGGAGGTGATAATTTCACTCAAAAACCAACAGCAACTTTTACTTTACACTATCCTTGAAGCGAATCCAGCCATTACCCGGCTGGATGTATCATTTGGCTAAGATTGGATGAGGGACACCTACAGTCACGCTAATGGTACCAGAGCTACTATCATCGAGAACGGCTTTCTGTTCTCATTTGGGAGAAAATTATTAACCTAATCTATTAAATCATCATTAGTAACTGAGATCGGCAATTTGAAAATAGATTATCCGTGGACAGCGCATTAAATAGATTTTTAATATACTAGAAAATGGTATCGACTTGGTTAGTGCTATCGATCAGGAGCAAAAAAAGCCTATACAACATAATCGCAAGACTGCTGTTTTTAAAATCCTTATGTTAAGCATGTCTTCAGTAATCTAGTTCCAATAGCAGTTTACGTCGAGCAATTAAATCACTCCTCGGATTACGCGCATCATTATTCCTAACGTTTGACACATAGCAATCTAAGTCACGCGCGCGCACGAGTACACAATACATTGACATCCACAAGCGTCCCTTGCTGTATCACGTGATCCTAGAGGCATGGATACGCCCAATTTAAATGACGAAGATGAATGATCTCTAGGGATGACATCCGAAATTGGACCAAACAGTTAACCTACGAAGCTCGATGAAAAAACCATTTGGTTACAGTTTTTTTCTTCGAACGAATTGCGGAAAGTTCAAGGAGAAAATAAATGAGTGTATGCTACAAATTTGCCTATGAGAATAGTTGCATGCATTTTAATAAAAAAAATAAATTCTTGACCATCAACGAAAATTTTTCTTTTGATTTTATCAATCGGTGTTAATACGAAATATCGAGAGTCCAGCATCCAAAAGTTTTTACCATTCAGAAAGATAGCAGCGAGCTTAAAATTCTACTAGAAATATAAGACGGTTCAATACGTATAAGAGAAATACACACTCAAAAAGATACGGCACTAGATTATTTGTAGGTAAATTTAAATATTCGTTTTGGTGATGGGCAGTGACAATAAAAAGTATAAACAACGAGGGAGAGAGATCGATTAGTTTCCAGAAAGGGAAATGGTGTTAGTGCATCCAAATGGCTCGTTAGCGTGTGCATACGTACGCTCCATATCAATCCGGGATGCATTGACATTGCCGAGTGCTTGGGTGCACCGGGCGAGGCGGGGTGGTAGCCGGAGAGTGGGATGGGTGTGTGGGAGGGAGACGGGGAGTCGGGTCACGGGAGGTCCGCGTGGGAGGAGGAAAGGGCTGAGAGGGCGAGGAAAAGAGTTGCACATTTAATTCATCAGGAGAAATGTGCATTATTAATGACTCAAAGCATAAGAGTTAGTGCCATCTCGATATTCCCCTTTTCCGGAAGGCCATTGTATGCATTCTCACGTTTTGCGGGAACAGGTTGTTTGACTAATGGCACCACCTATATACTCAGCCAAGAAAGCGAGTCGCTGAAAAGGGCGGAGCAGGCCTCATAGGCAGGTATAGTTGGACGACTCGTCCAAAAGACATCGTGCGCACTGCTCTCTTAACGATTGTCACACGACACTGACATGGAACTATAAAAAAATCAAGGTTCACCAGAATATTATCTGAGACTGAGATTGCTTCGAGCTGTCTGTAAACAACACATCATCCCAAATATGGCATCCGTAAACATGGCAAATGGATCCAAACTAAGGAGAAAAATATAACTAAGGAATATTTCTCTAAAAAGCTTTTCAAAAAGCTTTATATAATCAATTAAATATTCAATTATACAGTTTTAAAAGCTCTATTATATATAAAGGTTGTAAATAATTCGTGGAAGACATATTGGCAAGAACCTCATAATAAAATAAAACCCCATTTAGCATAACTTAAGAGCAACACACCAGTCTCAATTACGCTCGACACGAATACATTTTGATCCTTTTCAATTTTCTTCTTTTCTAACTTTTACCGACAGAGTTCAATACCACGAAGCTTTACGAGTTCAATATGCTTTACGTTTTTTCTTCCTTTTTTTTAAAGTTTCTTAAACTCCATCAGCCCCATAACCATGAGATGACGAATAGTTTCACTCCCCTATGTAACTGCAACTATAGGATACAAGTAAATCTAACAGATTCCGATTTGGAGTGCATGGAGTTAAAAATATTCGGTACATGATCGAAAGATAAAAATGTTAAAATGACAAGAGACGCATAAAAATTATTCAAGGTTGCGCGCGACAACGCTATGGATACATAAACCCATCACATATTTGGCGGGCAGCAAATTTTACCCCCAAATCACTCCACTCAATTCTGTGTATTAAAGAGAAATCAATCTCGTTTATGTTTGCACAAGGTCTTCTCCCTGGATGGAACAGGAGAAGTCTGGTAATGGCGATGAAATATTCGTGGCGGATGGAATTTGTTTGGTGATTTTCATCCCATAAAACTTCCAATTCAAGAAAATTTGTAACAAATGGAGCCAGTTAGTATACAGCGGCATAAGCCGATAGTAAACCATTCAATGCAAATAGATATTTTAGATATATTTCACGTAGATCCATTACGCAAAATGCATACATATTTCCTTTTATAAAGCATTTTGTAACTTTTACAAGCATGCTTAATTGATAGGTATATCTAAGTCATTCAACAGTTTAAAATAGCTATGGTAACAACATACAAAATTAAGACTTCTTGTAATTGGAGAGCAGCATAGCATTGATATACGCCAATACACCACAGTGAAATGATTTCGAGATATAATAGTTATGGTAATGCATGTTTTAGATTTTAGCGAATGATTGAACTGTATGATTCACCTTGAAAAGGTGCTTTTTCTAATTACGTAGAATACCTTACTTACAAATAAATCAATTACCTGCCTATTAATCACCACACGAAGTATTATTTGAAATATTGTTTCAGGTAGCATAAATTGATTTTTCGGTATCAGTGAGTGCCTAAAAATTTTGTAATTCTAATGATTTTAAATGTAATGGGATTTTATGGATACAGGGGCCAACGTTGCAGAGTATTTCCGAAAACGCAACTCTTAGACATTAGCCTATCATGCCCCCACCCATAGAAAATGCATAAAGAGAATAAATTACCATAGAAGGAGGGTACGTAAAGAAAAGGTGAGGCGAGGAAAGATTAAGAGGATGGGAGTGGAAAGTGGAAAACAAAGTTCGATGTGGGCGACGCAGGTATAAGACATGCATAAAAACTTCCACACTTCCACTTTTATATATTACCATGTACGCATAGCTACTGATCAGAGGATGGTGACACTTCATATTGAGCTTAATTATGTAACATAAATGACATGAAACTGGAGAATTATAATATATAATAGCCAGAGATATACCTTTCCATCATCTTTGGTTTTCAATCGAAAATTTAACATTAATAGCCTTCAATTATTCACTATTCCATTCTACATGCTTTACCTACTACCTTTTAGCCCAATTTCTCCCGTTTAATTAAATTTTTTCGATACCCTTTTAGTGGATTGACTTCCCTCGGATAATCCTCCGTTCCGCTTGCCTTTCCTTTATGACAATCACGAAATCATAGTGTCAAATTTTAAATATATTTTTAACTTTCAGTGCTCACTTTGTAACGGTAATAAATGTTAACTACCTCATTGGATATTAGCGAATGTTTTAATTTCTGGAGAGAGCACTTCGACGCTGAACTGCAGTCTAAATGCTTTCCAATCCGGAGTGATCAGGAGTTCATCAAGCCTCCCGAAGATGCGGAGAAGAAAAATAGAAGCGGTGACTACAAAACTAGGCAACGTCCATTTCTCACGGTGACCGGCCAGTTTGATGTATTGCGATGCACTAGGCCCGAGCGCCCCGCAAAGATCGATTATAGTCCACGTATAGACCTGCATTAAAAATCTATCCATCGAGCAACAACCCTCCCTTCCCGCCCGCCGAATTCTCCACCCCCCTTCGCTACTTCCCGAGAGAGCAATGGGTGTGGCCACTTGGTCTCTTTTATAGATCCGCAGATATTCGCCCTCCATGCCAATTTAGAGAGGCTCTTCCACCTGGGGCGTCATTAAACTTAATAAGGAGACACGGCGCGGAAGGAATGGGGGTCGAAAGATACGCTGCCGAGGAGGAGGAAAATTGGATCGAGTATTAAGATCGGTTCTCCGTACGGTCTTAGCATCCTCATCAACGCAGCTCCGGCCTCTCCGGAATTCCACTGCGATACGTGCGTAATTACCCATGGATTAATCTCCCGTCAACAACTACTGATTGGTGGATAGAAAAAGGTGAATTTCCTGATATCGCCGTGCCGTGACAAAATTGCTTTACTACGTGACCGTCACCGCCCACAAATATATAGCATAAGCCGTTCTATATATAACTATATGTATAGGTATAATAATAAAAGAGCCCGTGTGATGGAACTGAGACTCACGTCCGTCCGTTCCATTCGGAGATGATCGAACTCTGGGGCTGAGGAAACAAAAAATCGCGTACTGCTTCCCAGGCCATTTTTCTTGGAGGTGGGGGCGAAAGGGGGGGATCGTAAAATTAATGGTTGTGGTAAAATAGCAGATTTTGAGAGTGATTTTAGTCTCTGTCGAATGCACTCGCCCTTCACGAAGGCGTAAACATACCGGGAAGGAATATCATGCGGAAGAGTCATTGAGAAAGAACTGAATGATGTAGGCAGCTAGAATTCACTACGTGGCGATTTAAAAAAAATCACTTGCCTATGAGCTTTCTTCCATCTTTCACGTAAGAAATTATGTTTTCGTGGAAGGTGAAAGATGTGCTCTGGCATTCAAAAGTGGCATTTCACTTTGATTCCAGCTAAGATAAAATATTTTCCTTCGAAAGAGTTAGCAATGTTAAAATGAAAAGTGGAATGAGGCTGAACAAAGAAATTTGAAGTTATTTGAAATATATAGGTAGTGGAATTACCGGTTCCAAACCAACGGGAGAAAAGGCAACAAAATTGAAAATTTTTCTCCCACTTAAAACGAAGACGCCGAGTGACGTAAATTCGTTTCTCTTCAGAATTCTAATGCATTTACTGGAACTCATACGAAAAAAATATAAACGCTGCAATTTACTCTTTCAATGCAATACTTTACACTTAATTTGCAGGAATAGATGTGTAAGGATTAGGCCATCCGTCAGTTTCTATGTACAATTTTCACCAACAGTTCTTCCGAAGGGTCCGTATCCTTATAAATATTCGGATCCCAAGCTAAACGCTTCGGATTCTCACTCATAAGTATAATAAAATCTTGGGCAATAGAATAAGGTGCACCCCAGTGAAAGGTTTAAACATCCCGTTCAGATTTTTACCAACTGGTATAAGAGCGACATGTACTTAAGGTCAGTAGCCTATATGGAAGTGTACAATTCCGAAGGAGAGCCCAATTTCACGCAAATATGGTTGTTTTGACGCCCAACCACCCATTACATCAATTACTCTGGAAGTGCACCATACCAATTATTATAGCATTCTTTTAAAGGAAGGGAGAAACTACGCATTCTAAAGCACAGTGGTTTGTAAAGAAATACAAATAGTTTGTCTCGTCTAGCTTATTGTTCTGCGACGCATCAGATCTGTATCCGTTCCGGTATGAAATTCCCAAGGATCGGAAACAATGGATTCGAACAAAACCCCGAAAAATTAATTTTTTTTTAAATCTCACTGAAAGCTACATTAGTTTAATCAGGCGATCTACCTTCTTGCCAAATTTCAGATCAAAAATCACCGGAAAGTGGCTCAAAAAACGGCGTGAGAGACAGACGGACACTTCCGAGATTACAATAATGAGATTACCGTTGGCGGTTTTGGGGGAAGGGCGTTTCTTGTCCTCCATGGACCATGGCCCTCGTCGTATTTATCTTTGACAAATAAACAAACCACTCTTCACTGGGATCAGGACTCGCAATCATTTTTGAGAGACGGTTCCTAAAAGTAGCACGAGGCACCCTCGACGCCGCCAGAGGGAAGATTTCATTCATACGAGGAAGACTACTCCATTAGTCAACCCACGCGTAACTAATAGTAATGAAGAGACGGCATCCCTGATGACGAATTTCAAAAGCGGTTTCAATCGCCATAAATATCGCAGAAAGCAGTCCCTACTCCAAATTATGCACCAAAGGGATGACAAGCCTAAATACTTAAATGAAATATATATTTGTAAAAAAATGAAATTAAGAAAAAAGTAAAACTTATGACAATTTCAGAAATATTTACATAACTTTTTACCCCCCATGGCGAGTTACTTAGTTCGCATTGGTCCCCAATGTAACACCTAATGCAACAAACTCTTCCGCAGATTACATTCTGCCTCGAAAAAATTACGTATCCCTTCTCCATGTCATGAAGGAGAGTAAATGATATTGGAAAACAATAACCAATTCAACTGTTAGTTGCTTGGAATTCGCAACCTTTCACCTTCCCCACTTCACTTGTGTCGTTCTTTTNCGCAACCTTTCACCTTCCCCACTTCACTTGTGTCGTTCTTTTATGTGTTGCCTATCCCTTTCCTTATTCCTATACGCTTGTAAATATATATATTATACATATATACATATACACCTACGTATATATACATGCACACACATAAAATACACCTTGACCTTAAAAAACTGAAGAAACTGATAGAGGGGAGTAATTGCGAAGGGAGGCCAAGATTACCAACGAGGAGCAATAGAGGATCTCATCGCAAGAAACTATGAACTGAGGAGATTGACTGGAAACAGGATAGCTTGACGAGTTACCAAAAACATAATACTGGATTGATAATCTATGATGACTAAAACACTGGGATTCCATCTGGTGTTACCCAAAATAAGAAAACGTTTAAATTTAACAAGGAAAAAAATATTATTCGCCCGTCCCGTTGTTTTTCTCTTTTGTAAAGCAATACACATGTATAGCTGGATAGAGTTTCACGAGCATGAAAAGGGTAATCTCAGAATACGTACAGACTGTTTCATCCCGGAAAACTTTCGGGGATGGATATGATGTATAGTAAACTCGGCAACCACTGATTGTGCCTATGATTATGACGACAAAAATATCAAGCAATCCAATTAAAAAAAGTTATTTCCTCAATAACAATTTTAATAAAGTAAAATTACGTATTATATGGATTTTTAATGTTAACGCTCCATTGCAAAACCAATACCTAACAACATGAGAATGCGGGAGCGACACGATACCAGCAAACGTCTGAGTGGGGAACGTGAAAACACGCCCTCTTTAGGTCTTGCTTTTAGAAGATTTCATTAAATACATTTATCGTCATAGGGATGGTTGTGGCTTCGGGAGGCAGAATCAAAGGAAAGCAGTTCAACAATTTTTAGTTACGACCCCCGTTTCTGGCCTACATAACTTCAACGGAACGCTGTTTCTGAGTCCCAAAGAATCCGTCTCCTAACGTCATCCACTCCAGGGATATCACCCCAACACCATTTATAGGATCGAACTCCGATCAATACCTCACGAAGGTGACCAATTTACTTGGAGGGTAAGGATATTATTTACCAAATGCCTCGGGAAATATTTTCAAGGCTATCGCACTTCCGTACGAAAAGGAGACTTTCTCTAAAGGGCGGCACGGTGAGGGAGAGCTGACGAATCAAACGAGACAACGGCGACGGTTGCGGAGAAAAGAGGGGTCTGGCGCGGCCGAGTACGAACGAGAGAGAGAGAAGAGGGATGCGGATTCCGGGGCTCGCCGGCGGGGCTCGGCGGCCCCGGAGCCGTCGTCGACT
>LYUA01000669.1:341786-352972 GCA_002093875.1 Calopteryx splendens
AGGGCGAGGAAGTGGGGGTGAAGGGAAGTGGAGGGGTATGAGAGGTAAACCCTTGGGGGCTCGGCTTTTCGCACCCATAACATTCCTCGTAAGAATCCGTCCTCCACAAGTTGTGTGAGCCGACCGGGGAATGGCCGGGAACTTGGCAGATTTTGTGCAAAGAGTGGAGCGGCGGGGAGCTTTTTACGACACAAAATTATTATCGGCTTAAACAGCTGGCGATGTTCCGTAGTTTTATGCACTGCAATAAGAAATAGCTCTTGCGGAGGGGAAATGAGGACGATGATGATGATGATTTTTCGAAAAATTAAATATTTCCCACTCCCAGGAAATCCCTGCGACTTCGTGCCTGTTGCGAGATTAATGGAGCCTCCGAAAAGTGCCGCAGAGACGGCGTCACTTAATGGGGCCGGAAAATGACACGAAGGGTAAAGAGAAATGCACGGAATGCCATGAGCGAGAGGGGATGTTTTCACGGGACGATTTCGGAGAACCAGCCGCAGCAGTCCGAAAAAATTAAAGAATTAGGTTCGGAAACGGATGGAGACACGAAAGGCCAATTTTTTGCTGGGATGAAATGTGTTGAGGAGTTAATGAAATCTCGGAGAAGAATGTGGAAGAAACTGAGAATGGGAATTTTGATTGACCAAATATGTTATTTTTTTGCGAAACACTTCACTGCTACTTAGAGAAACTAAAATATTATCCTGATGTCACAGTGAGGCCAAGTGCTAAGTTTTGCCTAGATCTTTTTGCTTTACAATGGTCCAGCTCCGGTTTCGGCTCCGAGGTAAAGGCTTCATGCCAATTATAAGCCCCTGGAGTCTCACAACGTATTTCCCTACGCTGTGAAAAATCTGGCATTCCCACACTCACATTTTTACCCGTATTTTACTCGGGAAAGTTTGAACCTCCTTCGCCTTTGAACGAACCTGGGCTAATGCCCAAGTAAAACTTCAATTTTTTTCACCATATAGGTCAACGTTTGCTCTCACGCGAAAATTCGTCGCTCTCACAGTAAAAAATGAAAGGATCCGGACAACAGTTAAAATAACGTAAAGGCGTTCCGAAAAAAATAGTCCCTAAAGCGTTTTTTCTCAATGAAGCGCAACATTTATTTGTCAGTTACAAATTCTACGGTGCATCAGAAGCTGGATTTCGGGATTCCTCCTCGTGAATTTAGTCTTGCCTGAGGACGGCTACAGCAGAGAAGGTGAAACGTCGCCATTGCAAGATGCCAGCGTGGAGGAATACCAAAATTCAACCGTTTCATTCCGGTGTTCCACCAAGAAAAATCTTTCCAAAGAATCAAGCGAAAATACTTAGTCACTCTGGCTTAAAAGCAATAAGATTTCCCCATCACGTTACCATGTTTGGTCTTGGTCATTTCCTTCCGTGCTCCGGAAAAATCATGGGGGCGTTTAACTCTTGGTTTTGTTACACGGACCAAAATTTAATGAGAATTCAGTTCACCCCATAGTTTCGGCTAATCGAAATAACTGCGCGTTTGGATCAAGATATTCACAAAATACGTGAATTTTATGGCGGAGACAAGCGACACCTGAAACTGCTCTGACCTGTTCTTTGTTCCAGAAACGGGAGCAAACTGTTATTAAAAATTTAGTTCAGTTTCCTTTTTTTAACCCATGCTTTGTGCACTTACGCTACCCTTCCACTGCTCCTTCCATTACGGTCATAAACAAGCTATTAACCACAGAATGTCTCCAGACGCGCTGGTAATGCTGAATGTGAGCTAGGAAAGCAAAGCACGGTGTGATTGCAATTATTGACCATCGTAATGATGGAGATCGACGTTTAACCCAAACGTGTTCTCAGCGTTGGTTCTTGCAGCATCGACTGATTCATTGTGGGGCGAACGAGATCTTCCGAGAGGTATATGACTGTTAAACCTTGGCTCGAGAGAGATCCACTTCGAAGCCACACCCTATGCAGCGAGAGGCCAGGGGAAAAGGACGCGGAAACATACTAGGCTCAAAAAAGTGTGTGCTGCGACAGGCAAAAAAAGGAAGGCCTCTCTTACCCTTGGGTATCTTGGGGAAGACGTGGCGAGAGGGAAGTGGTGTGGAGGGACCGAGGGAAACAATGGCCGGGCAAAGGAGGATCTCTGCCAAATGGCAGCAGTTTGCTGAAAGGGCGGGCGATGGTATGGAAGGCGGAGTGGGGCCGGGTGGGTGGACGTAAAAAGGCGGGCCTGTCGGCGCGGAAGGGATGTTGATGCTCCTTCTCCAACTGTATAGATGGACGTAACGGGGCAGAGAAAAGGGTTTTGTTGGTGGGGGTGAGAGGACGGGAGGGAGACGGGAGGGAGGAGGCGGGTCGGGGAGGGAAGGAGTGGGGAGGGAATCCCGGAGTGGGCCGAAGAAGGTGGGGAAGATGTTCTTTCTGATTGCTTTCGTGGAAATGCTCAGAGCCGAAATTTCAGTTAACGCTCCGTAATCATACGTCCGTACACCAATGGGTGCGGGTCGGCAGGAGTGAAAAGGAGACGTTCACGCGGGGGAGGGAGGGGTTAAGAAGGTTATACCGTGGGGGAGGGGGGCGTGGCGAGGGGAGACCTTTGGAAGGGTGGAGGAGAGGAGGGGCTTCGCAGAGAGAGAGAGAGAAATGCTGAGGGAGAGTCTGCAGAAGAATGTAAGGGAGGGGAAGTACAAATCCCTACTTCCGTCTCTCGTCGACCGTGTATGCAAATGAACCAGATGCCTTATCGTTTTATCGTTAATAATCTGCAAATATACGTATCTAATCGTAACAATTTTACGAAGCCACTCCTTGTTCTGAAATTTCCGGTATTTCACTGACGAGATTTGGCCCAGTTTTACAGCCTTAGCCAGGCTATTTAAAATTTCCACGGCTAAGAGGGAGGCGGAGTTAGTTTACAACAGGTTAAGCTGATCAACTTGCTCATTATGCTTAGTGCTTCATTATCTTCAACAAAAATGAGGCACAAACGACGCCAAAACGAGATAATCTCAACTTTTATAAGACCACTATATTAACTGGATTCCACACGTGTGGTACATATGTGGTGTGTATAGTAGGCAGTAACGGGCTGATTCATTGTAATCGAATTGTAATCGAATTCACAAGGTAAACTGTTATTTTGCCTAAGGTGGATATTTCCCTGGCGATGATTCCATCTGGTCGATGATATGCGATGGGGTCATGTTAGAACTGCCAACGCCTCCTCTAGGTACGCCATCTCTATTGCCCAATCCACGAGGATCGACTCCCTCCGTCCCCTGCCTTTCAAATAGCCACTACAATTTCCTTAGCACGATTCATTCCTTCTTAAATTTATGATTCCAAGGAAGGTGAGACAAAGAAATAAGTGAAAGAAGCCAGGACTAAAAATGATAATGACTAGTAAAATCTATTTATACTTAAAAAAATAACACAATGTATTACACAGTAAATATGTCCTCTACAGGAAAAAAATTAATGCAGTTAATTATTCCCGATCGCACGATTTCGCAGCGATTTGATGATGCTTAAATGGCTTTTGATTTTGACTGCGTATAAACTTGAAGCCACAAAATACTCCACATGAGACAAAACTCGAACGCCACCTCGGCAGAAATGCATGATGCTCTTCGCTCGTATTTAATTATGATATCGCGTCGCGGTGAATCGTCCAGGGATAATGGTATCTCGCGCCACGTTCCAACTCCCTTCCCCTTTCAAACACTCTCCGCTTTGTGTCTGGCCGTTAAACATACCGGTCATCTCGAGAATTCTACGGGCGCTCCGGGAGGACTACGGACGACCCTCTCCGCCTCCCCCTCTCTCCAGGATTGCCACAAAGAGGAACCAATAAAAGGGATTTCTAGTGATTTCCCGTTCCGCGATGATCTGTTCGTTTTTTTATTTTAATTTTTTTCCCGGACAAAAGGAGGAGGATCCCCTTCGCTGAGGGGAGCTCTCTTCGTCCGTGGCGATGCCCTCCTGCACACCTCGCGGCGCTTCCCGCTCCCACGACGACTCACTCTACTCCCTCTGCCACCTTTTTCTCGCCCCCTCTCCCTCCTTCGCTCCACTCACGCGTCTGCCCCTTCAATCTCTGCAGCGTTAAGGGAGGGTCAGAGGGGACGGAACTGCTGGGGCGCGGAAGGGGGTGTAGAACGAAAGAGGGTTGGCAGAAAGGCCTACCCCGATTCCATGCGACAGTTTGGGTCAGACTACAATGAGTGAAGGAAAAAGCGGCTACTCAAGACCAACGTATCCTAGATCCTGGAAGATGGAATGAAGCTTAAGCCTTATATACGAGCGCTTGCTTAAGTCCGACGACGTGAGTCGCGGGGAGCAAATTTTCATTTAGGCCTCGGAAAAACTGAATCATCCCTTACTGGTAACAAGACAAATGACATACGAGAATACGAATTTCCCCATTGACGACTATGATATGGCACTATTCCACTAGCTATATTATATTTTATTAGCAATGCGATCAGTTTTTGATGTACTACATCATCATCAGGATGATGTAGTACATCGAATTAATCGATGTAGTTCATCCTGATGATGATGTAGTACTTCGAAACCTAGTCGTATTGATAATAAAATATAATTCCCCATTAACATCCAAGACATAAATTGTGAGTCAAAACGATAAGTTACCGAAAGGAAGAACAAACAATAACAAAATACAAAAAAAATTGCGTTCTTATTTTGGGAAGTAACCAATTTTTGCCTGCGATAGCTTGATCCGTGGAGGACGCGTGGTAGTTAATTTTGTAGAGATTTCAGCTTGGATTAATAATGGCGGGTGACGTCTCTGGGCTTACTTTTACCTCTTGTTGAACAAGTAAATAAAACAGTAGCACACTATACACAATATTTTATATCGAAATCGCGGTCATGTTACAGATAGCCAGCGCCGCGCCCGGAGCCCGACTATTATTACGTGCGAGAAGTACTCGCAATATTTCATCAATAAAGAATTACTAAGCTCAGTAGTGCACCTTAATTTGTGAGCAGAAGGAATACCACGATATGATGGACTATTCATTCGACCCCCATTCCAAGCGACCTCTGCCCTCGTCCCCTCAACACTAAGTTGCGATGAAACACTGGAAATGTTCCGTTTGCTTGTATTCCATCATGCACCCCCAAAATCGAAAAGTATGGTAACGAGGTTCCTCTCGAGCTCTTAGTCACTGGAGGAAAGTCATGACGTCGTCATGAAAATCCATGACGTCACTCTCTACTCGGACCGAGCATAGGAGCAGAGCTCCCATTCTCCTCCTCCCAAGATGAGAGTAAGAAAGAGACAAGCCCGTCATTCGAAGACTCGGGGACGGGATCTTGGATGGTCTTGGGGAAAGGGAGACGGTGGATTGGAGAGAGTGGGCGTTTGAGAGAGAGAAAGGGGTGGGGGTGAGGACGACTGTCGAGACGGCGGGAGGGCCCCGGGATCCCGTGGGAAGGGGGTCGAAGTGCGGGGGCGGAGCGGAGGGTAGAGGCTGGAAGGAGGCACAAAAGGGCTTTAATGGACGGAAATATGAGCGATAGGGGGGAGGGATTAGAGGGAGGGTTTATATTAAGCGCCGCAAATATATCGAGGGAGCCTTTGTTGAACCAAGTTCTCGGTCGGGAGCCCACTCCGCGAATGCCCCCACCGCTTGCGGCGTACACGTAATTTGTAATTTGAATGGAAACCTATCGCGCGCTATGACGCTTTCAGCCGTTTTATATACGGCGGCGGCACGGGATATTGCATTTTTCAGAGAAGCCAAGAGGGGATCGAGTATGCCTTTCGTCGCCTCCTTTTGAGCCCGAAGAATGCGAGGCGTCGCAGCGGGACGTCTGGGGGACGTACCATGGACACGATGACCTGTATCCGACACCCATGGGTGGAGGGAGGGTGGTCCATTATTTGACTGGTTCCTGGGCTTAAAACGCAAGTCACACGCAAGCGGCGTGCGTTAGCTGATGCCATGATATTTAAGAAAAGTACGGACTGACGAAAATCTTTTATGTGAGTTCTGTCATATTTCAAGGGAATTCTTATAACTATTAGGCCAGAAGCCGAATGAGATTAGATCATCTCTAGCCAGGGGAATTAAAAATGGTTAAAATTTCAGAGAAATGATTCGGCAATCAAACCATCAAAGTATTTAAATCCCATTTTTCCGGGAATTATTTCGTTTTTTTCGGCATTTAATTTTAGCTATTGATAAATATGCTACACATAATGTGGGACTTGGATATTACTCCCGTAGTGCCTAGACCAGTAATTGATCGGAAATGCACCTACTCTGGACCTATCTTTACTTCATGACAAACATTAGTTTTCATTGCATATAAACAAAATTACGTATTTAACAACACAACAGGCAGCTTGGAATGGATATCATATTATCGTACCAACATACTTATTAAATTATGCTTTCCATCTCACCTCTACTAACGAATTATGGTAATTTGCAAACCGGATTTTATGCCAGGAAAGTTTATTAGAAGATTAATATTTAAAAAGCTTGATTTTACATTTCAACCTCTTTATCAATTATAGAAAAAAAACACTCTATAATTTAAAAATCTCTTGGCGTAGATCTAATCTTTTCTCCACCATTTTTAGGGATTCGACTTGCCGTTGCAACTTCGACGTTGCCTTTTGTCATGCTAACGAACTTTCTTAGTCAACGCCTAAAATATTAAAATAACTTCCTACCCATCTCCAATTAGAATAGAAAAAGGCTTAAACCCTAAATCATGATTTTAATTCAATTGTCAGGTTAAACTTTGGTATTACATAATATACATATAGGAATATACTCTTTCCACCATTAAGATTATTTTCTCTAATGACTTAATTGGTATTTGTGCTTTAGAAATAAGCATGGAAGTTGTCAATAATGCCAAACGTCGAGCTTCGAATTTGGTGAGTTCGTGCCAACTGGCTCTCATTGACATCGTCCGACAACTTCCGGCAGCCTCTTCGATTTTAAGTTGAAGCAGAGAGAGAGAGAGAGTGAGGACTTTAAATAAGAATCATAAGTAGTCTACGAGTTCTCCACGTGAAGGTCAATTACGTATCATCCAGTCGAAACGAAGACGGAAATACTTGAGCAACGGAATACTGAGAAAAGAAGCTAGATCGTACCTTACACGTCCAGGTTTCACAGCCAAAAGGAATGCCAATAAATCCATTACTTGAAACCTTTGGTATTCTACTCCGCTTAGCACTCTCGGGAGTGATTAGATATAAATGGAGCGGGAAAAGGATGTGTCGGTCTGGCGTCGGGAGGGATTAGTGGAGGAGCGAGGGAGAGAGGGAGTTAACGGCAGGGAGGATGAGGGCAGGGACCATGCAGCTGATGAGGGCCCGCGGGGGCGGAGGAACAGGTGACACCGTAGGCCACAATCGAAATCGTCAGGCCGTACGTCAGCGTCGGTGAAGGGAATGTCTTACCCTCTAGTGGCAGTGGCGAAGAAATCAGGCGAAATGACAAGTACGTACTTGCTTCTCAAGAGTAAATTGGTTGGCACGTGTTGCGGAAGAGATATTCTCAAGTGAGAGTAATCTGATCCATGGATTGCGAGGAGCAGTATCGTCATCCCGTCCATCAGCGCCGTCGAAGGGAATACCATTCTCCATAGAGACTGTAGCGAGGAAATCAGGTGAAATGCCAAATACAATTCCCCCTAAGAATCATGTTACTGCTTCCAGAATAGAAAAATAACAATAAGAGCAATAATTATGCCGCCAGAAGAAATATTTTTCCTTTCGCTGTTGGCATAAAAACATATTACGTACAGGGTGCCACGACGGTGATTTTTCTCGTAAATGGACAATATAAATGAAGCACATCATGTTAGATAAGTTTTCCTGTAGCGTTCAAAGTTAACTGTCTTGAAATGAGAGAGAATATCAGAATGCAATTCATGAGCACAAGATAATTATGAGCTTCTTTCTCAGAAAAGGAGTCTAATAACACTGCTCTAATATCGTTGTTAGGTATACTGTCTATACTTTTCTAACTTTGACTCCTCAGAATGCTTGACTGCCTAATTCCTTTTCAACCAAAACAAAAGACGAAACTTCAATTAAGAAAGCAATTTAATGACAACTGAGAATATAGCTTGGACACCCATTACTTTTACTACCAAGTTTTCGGTTGCGCATTAAATGTATCTAGGCACTGGTGTTTCTCCAATTTCTGACATTTTCACCCCAACTGAAACCTTTCACCAACATCCAACTCTTGTAGGTAGTTATTTCAAGTTTTTATTCCCACGGCAGGCCTTCCAACCTCCTGAAAGGGAGAATTCTTGCGAGAATTTATTTTTTTCAGAATACCGTGCATGTACTCGGAAATGAAAGTGGTACAGTTTGCAATGCTGACCTGCAACGGATCAATACTGAAATCATCACCCCACTATCAACTTCGACCAGCGAGGCATCACGAGTATGGATGGCCATATGGCCGATCAGAATACTCACTCCACCCTGACTCCACCTGAAAGTGCGACCCGTCAGAAATATCGATCGTCCTCGGTTCATTCGCACTTCCCGGCAGTCAGTCCATGCCGCGCCCTCGTCTTGCATTGGGTAATTAATGGTACCATCAAACCGGACGGGTGAAGTGGCACCGAGTTTGGACCAATGGACAAGAAAATGAAGAGGCCCGATTAATTACAAGGCCTACAACGGGAGTGTGCGGTGAGGGAGTCCATCGCGGCGAGGGAGAATTTTCATACTTAATCAACTCCCACTTTGGCGGACTTTTGCCGCATGTGACCAGGGGGAGGAGAAGGGGATAAGTTGGGAGGAGGAGGGGTCCAGGGGGGGCCGTTGGCGCGATGGGGAGGGAGGTAGGGGGGGAGGAAGGGGAGGCAAAAGAAGACGCTGCCGCCCTGTTGCCACGTCGTCTCCGAGCGCGCCGCCCGATGCTACCAGCGATCTCACAGCCGCCGCCGAGTGCCCTTCCTCCCACGCAAGGATAGGAGGCTGCTGCCCCGGCTAAACCCGCGAGCAACTAAATGAGCCAACCCGACTTCGCTGCGGCTGCCCTGCACGTCCCAAATGCTCATTCGGGACCTATTCCCCTCACCCTTCGCTCCAGTCTCAACCTTGTTTCGAGCCATCCCCTCCTCCCTTTGACTATTCCTTAGTCCCAACCCTTGCAAACGTGGATATCTGACGACAAAAGAGAGGGCCGTACATTCAAAATATTAGGTGTAAATTGAAAACTTTGGGCGGCAATTTCCTTCGCACCGTCACGTGCACTATTCGGCGCACTTCTTATGGTAGAAGGTTTAAAAAGTGGTCGCATCCTCTAACTAATGTTGCGTTCCTGATTAACGAATGCAGAACTTAAAAGTTACACTTTCGTGAAGTAAGTATATTAATCATATCCTTAAAACACTAACGTCAGTTCCTCTTCTGGCTTAGAATTCTTAGATACTAATACGTTGAGCGTTAAAAAATCCCTCGGCGTTAAGGGCTAAAACATGATGGCTATTCTCCGGCATAGCCACAATGTAGGAAACTATTTCCACGACTTTCCTGCTTTTCTTGCTGTTCTCTAGGTATTTTCACATAACTACGGAGCTAGATTTATCATTTGAGGTGGCAAGGCATATGAAATGGTTTTGAAGTTTCAAGTGACATCATTCCCTACTTAGCGACACAATGGCATGCCCAATGCGAATTCCGAACGTGTTCATTGGGTCACCAGGTGGGAAGACAGCCTATCATGATTCAATGCCACACCACTTGCACGGTCTGATAGTAGGAACAAATGAATCAAAGACCTATATCGAATATGATGTATTTCATAAATTTACGTGTCAAGGAGGATATCCATTTATTTTCCATCTGCACCGGGAATTAACACAATACGAGTCATTGTGGGCATTTTAAATTCATTAGCTTCCTTCCGACGATGATTCAACACATTACTACACCATGCACGCCCGCACTTCATCTTTAACTTCCCTCCTCTCACCAACTCCCTATCATGAACTTCCCCTTTTAATATCCTGTACCAATTTGTGTGTGATAGGGAAGAGGTCTCATGTTACAAGTCTTATGCGAACCGACAAAACTACGAAATTAATCTTTTATTTTGACGAGAAGATACATTTTTAGCGATTCTCTATTGGCAAAAGGATTTGTTAATCAATGTGGCAAGACTGAATTTTTACATTGGCGTTACCCTATTAATGGTTGTGGTAAGAACTTTGATTATAAGATACTATGATTTTGAGGTAAATACCAGTAGGAGAGTGAAACATTTTTACAACTTTAACCATTACATTTATGATGAAAGAGATTTTGATCATTACTTTTAAGGTATTGAATCATTTATTACTATACGAGCTGATGTGACGGGAGATATCCAGGAATAAGATAAATCTAAATGGGTACACATTGCACGAGACGATACTAAAAACCAGGCACAGTGACTAAATTGCTCATATTTTCACACCATTGTGGTTATTATGGTTAGTGAGTACTTATGGTTGTGGCTACTTTTCGGTGTGGGACATTTTGATCCTCGGTCATTGAAGTCACTAATCTTCGAGAATTGAAGTCTCTAAATAAAGGAATTGAAACGCGGAATTTTAGAAATACCGAAAGCCGTGACTAACAGTTACCCACTGACATATTTGTTCAGAAGCTTGTGGAGGTGTCTACTTCATAATAATATTACACCTTTGGGCACATGAAGTGGTGAAGCACACACACACGTCACTTCGAATCTCACCCAAATATGAATTCTTAACAACAGGCGGAAATCATTCGGCACGTGCTGCGGGGCACAATATCTCTCGCTCGGAAGCCGGAGTCCCCCACGGAATTAAATTCTACTCCGCGAGAGGCGAATATGACCCAGGTTGGCGTAGTCCCATCCGCTCTCGAATCAACAAATGCTGCGTCGTCGGCGATCGTTTTGACGGAATATCCCTGCCATAAACGCCTCCCTGAAAACGACCTCACCCTCCTTCCTCGAGGAGGATCCGCGCTCCTCTTCCTCTTGGTTTTCTTCTTTCCGGAGAGAGGCGCGAGGGAGGGAGAGACAAGAGGGCGGAGGAGAGAGCGGCAGCAGGAGCGGCTACAACGGCGGAAAGGTGTGAAAAAGTCCTCGCGGGCGGACGGAGGGGGAAAGTGTGGGGGGGTGGGAGCGGTCCGTGTGGAGGCCGGAGAAGTGGCATCCGGG
>LYUA01000669.1:379351-405368 GCA_002093875.1 Calopteryx splendens
TATAAAGATTTGACACTCGCGCCGCATGGGGTTCCGTGCCGCTTCAAAAATCTGGAGCCACTCGTGGGACGAGAGGAAAGGGAAGGGCTCTTTTTGAATCGGCACTTGCGAGCGACCAACCTCCTTCCCCCCTCGATTTCAGTTCGCTGGGATGCACGATCGGATCGCCTTGTCCTCTCTATCCGCGCAGGGGAGCCCGGTTCGAAATCCTGCGCCGTTGCGATGCTTCGATGACGCTCGGGATGTTTGGTGCTCAGCCCGGACGGTGACGGATGAGGTCCATCTGCTGAGAGCAGGCTGACGCCGCGTTTCACTTCATTCCGTCTCCCTCCTCCCCATAACACTACCTACCTCTAATTTTCCACAAAACTTCAAATGAACGAGCGACTTCAGATGACAGGGGCCGCCCATACTACCCCTGCCATTTTAATCGCGTATTTTGGGCACTACTCCAAGACCGGAAAAGAAGCCGATGATGCAAAGAAATATGGACGGAAATTGAAAAAAATTAGTGATATATTCGCGCATATGTTGCCATAAATATTCCCGCAATGTTTTACTCGAAAATTCCTGTAGGTATCGAATTAAAATGATACCAAGATGCCATCGGGGTGATGTGTTATAGCTCTAACGATAATGGCTATTTTTCCGTGCCTTTCACGTGACCCTTGTTCTCGTTTACGACCTCCCATTGCACATGAACTCCTTTCAATTCATGAAATGGCACAGAACTGATGTTATGCAACAAAACTGAACAATTTTTTAGTTAGGCTACGAATCAGGAAGAATTTAGTTCATCTTCGAGCCATATGAATATTGAAAAATGAACTAAATGCTATATCGACAAAATATATTCAATCAAAATAAAATTATCGAAAGAGATTACAGTAATTGAGATTTTTTTAATGACCCACAGCATCATTAGAAACTTTTTAATCAGCAAAAAGCGAGTTTAAACTAGTTTCCACCCAATTGACGGATCAAACTTACACTCGCCTACAGCATGCACTTCATTATGAATTTTATCATGCGTACTTACTCAAAATATTGCATTTCAGGATGATGGTAGATCAAGGTTACGCTTACCTGAAAGTAAAGAAGGAGGTTTTGAATAATGGAACATTATAGATACAAAATGAAAGAATTGTGACATGATAGCTATACAAAATGAAAGAATTCTTGACTATCACTCCAACACCACATCAGAATTATTCCAATGGATCCAGAGTTCATAAATTAAGGGAGTAATTACTCCTTGTATTCAATCTAACGTTGAGGTTAGATGAAACCTTTTATAATTAAGAGCATCAGGTTAGATGTCGTTCCTCCACGAAAAAATGTTATTCTTCGAGGAGATCTAATTTTTAACCCATTGTTTTGTCAATTGAAATTTTGCAACAATAAATAGTACCCTAACACTGTACACACAGGAAATGGAAATGTTCCGTCCTTCGAAAATGATAGAGATGAATACAGACCAACCATTACATCAGTTGGGGCTTTCTCACCACTGTTCTCGGCTCTTGATGAAGGCAACGCCAGACCGTTTCCCACTCAGGGCGATACTTTATTTTTTTCAAATCATGCGTCGCAACCGCATGGATTGAGCAAAAAAATAAAACAGTTGCGGCCAATAATGTTTTTTCCCTACTCTCGCGCGTCCACCGAAAAGAGAAGAGCTCAAAATGGAATGGAAAGGGAGAGACGCTGAAAAACAAGAGAACTCTCATTCTCTCCCTCTTCTGAAGGGAGTGGGTGGGAGGGGTGGACTGGGAGCGGAGCCCCGAAATCCGATTTCCAGCCGATCGATAGGGCGAATGCCGAAGGATTTTCCAGTCTCGGAGACTCGGGAGAAGAATTTCATGAAACCTCCCATCCGTATCCCTTCCTTCCCGATCCCGTCGCAACACCCTCGCCCACCCAGGTCCCCCCCTCCTTCCTAAAAGACTGACGTGACGGCGCGTCGCCTGCACACCCTCTCTCGCAGCCAAACCACCGTCATTCCCTCCCCCACCCTCCTCTTCTCTCCTCAATGACACCGGAACGGCCAAGTTGCGATTGGCCCTTGGAGAGAGGGGAAGGGCGGAGGGAGTGAGAAAGGGAAAGCCGTCGGACACACCAACACACAACCAACACACACACCACACTGCATTCCCCTATCATTCGGAGCAATCACGCTCCAAATTAACCCACATTTTTGTTTCACCCCGCCCCCTAACCCAGCCCCCAACCCCCCCTCCACCAATCCCACCATCGCTCCCCGTGTCTCTCCTACCATCCACCCCGACACGAGAAGCGGTCATAAACGCCATCCGGCGAAGATTTCTGGAAATGGGGAGGAGGGTTTGAGGGGGGGAGGGAAACGAGGAGGAGTCGGTGGTGGTGGCGGTGGTTGAGGATCGGGACTTCAATTGGTTGTTATTGTGGCTAGTGGCGGTTGGAGGAGGGGGTGACTCGGCGAGGGAGCGGACGGAGGTGTGGGGAGGGGGGGAGGCGGGAGGAGGTGGGACGTATCACGCAATGCGACCGTCCCCTTTCTGTCATTTCCGTCCGTCTGGCTGGACGTGTGTTTGTGTGTGTGTGTTTGTATCCGTCGTCTCACTTCTCCGGGTGGCGGACTGCCGCCATCAAGGGCGGCGACACCTGCCCCTTCTCGAAAAAAAATTATATTTAGGAATTCTCGGAAAAAAAGTCAATTTGCCAATTTTCTGAGCGATCAGAAATAAATCTTCGCCCTCCGAAAAAAACTGAATATAATAATGATGATACCTTGCACATAATTGCTTCCATCCCGGAGCAATTGTGCGCGGTGGGCATTTCTAGTACAGTACTTACTCAGTCCTTCGGGCAGGGCGTTTAACTTTGGTCTCCTTGGCGCCTTTCACTGCAAGGAGGTTTGAGAGCGATGTTATGTTCCTCAACCATTCCTCTCTCCTTGATTTCCAGGCACCCACCTTCCGTAAATGGCGCAAGTGACCTTAACACTTGCGCCTCTCCCACAACACCACGGAAACAATCGTCATGCACTAAGAAAAATGGTCCAAATCAAACGAGCAATTCTTTTCTCTCCCGAAATCTCATTTTTCAAATATCTTCCGAAAATAAAAAAAAGATCCACGGCTAACGGAAAAAATATGTGAAAGATAAATACTAATGTGATCTTTGGGGAATTCACACATTGAACGAGTTGACACTTAAATATTCCTTAAGATTGATTGGGTAAATCGTCACAACAATTTACAACAGGAAATTGAATTACAGCAGTTTTTTTTGTTACGGAAACCAACGATCTAATCCTAGCAGACTCCTCTCACGGTCTCAATTCTCAGCAGCATATCTATCCAATATGGGCTCTCCACGTATATCGCCAAACTCGAAGACGGACAGGTTGCGGAAATGATCGATTACGTATGGCATGGAGGGAGGGTTAAATGAATTACGACCTCATACAGATCGTGACCTACTTTTTCCGGATTAAATCTATAGATACCAAAGTAATCCTTCGTACTCGTTGAAGAGCCAAATGCCAGTCATGTGCACCAATGAAAACATTGATCAAAATTTAAAAAACTGAATAGGAGTTAAAATGGCTATTACTGTATGACAAATCAATGCATATTCAAAATTGTCAGATTTAAAGAAGGCAAGCACACAATAACTCTACGAATTAGGACTCGTAAAGATCATAGTCGCGAGTAAATACAGATAGCTTAATAGAGTCTCTTCATAAACCGAATGATATTATTTATATGCTAATACAACTCTTCATATAATACTAATAAGAATTCTAGTTTTGCTAATGCAGCTTTTGATATTCATAGTATTAATACGATTAGCACACTTTAATTGCCACTACATTTACTACCTTCAAATTGTATTAATTGTTTGAAATCATATCAAATACCCAAAATCGATATTCTACAGTCATTATTTCCTTAAATGAATGATAGTCTTCTATGGAATAGACTGTCGACCTAGAAAATAAACGTTTGAAGTAAGACGTGAGTACAAAAAAAGTAAAAAGTAATCATTTAAGGTCTTACGTAGATAATAATAATTATATTTTATCTATCCTTGGATTGAAAGCAGCCCTCTTAGTTATCCTGTTCTCTGCGAATCTCTAATTTTTTCGTAGTTTCCCTCATTCCTTCCATAGCTCGTTTCTCTTAATCAATATTCTTCTTTCGTAGTCTTCCTCTACATCTCAGGCTACGCCCAATTCGTTAACCTCTTCCTTCTGTCGGACATATTTTATCTTTATGAGTCACGAGGTTTCTGTGTTTCTTGCATTCTTATGAAGCCCCATATTTACATTTTTTATTTCATTTTCCCTGATTGCAATATTCCACAACTTACAAAAAATTTAATGCAGAGCAGCTGATTATTTTTTATCCTTGAAGGGCATAACATTTGGAGACAAAGAGAAGGACCATTCTTACGTCGTATTAAACTCTGATGGGACCACAGGGTCTGGCTTGCGTCAAACCCTGCGTGTGATCATGGCAGAGCCTCGCTTCAAAATTTCCGCAAATTTGTAGGATAAAACACACAGACATGCATGTCAAGTCTCCTTTATGCACGCTTCCATTTCCCTTTCCTGGGATCGGGAAAGATTCGGCTGTAGAAAATACGATCCCTTTTGGAGAGACGAAGGACACCTTACGGGTGCCCTCTGGAAGGGAATCGCAATTTTCTCTTTTTTTATCGAGAATTATGACGAAAAGGTCTCGGAAGTGGAGGACGGCTCTCCTCTCCCCGTCCCGTAGTTCCGAGGGATGTTTCTAGGTAAGCCATTAGAAAAAGGTGATGGCCCCGAGGAAAGAGGTTGGACGTTATGGTAGAGGATGGCAGGAAGGGGGCGTGTCAGTGGGCCAGGAAAGAGGGTCCGGAGATGGACGAGGGGGCGGCAGGAGAGAAGGCGGAGGATAGGAGACATGGGCAGGGTTCCGGGGATTTCTTTTTTCCCCACCACACCGGAAGGTGACGGCCGGGGCTCGGGTCCCGTCGAGCAAGAGGAGACGACGACGCGTCGGCGGGCGAGAGTTCTTTGTCGGCGTCGCCGAACAGAGGGGAACGCTCTCCAACCACCGCCTCATGCCCCTACCCTTTCCAACGCCCCCCTGACTTTTTTTTCGCCTTACTTGATAGACACTACCCTCAGCCCCTTTAGGGATGGAAATGGGTAGGTTCACCTTTGCCTAACCACCCCGCGTGACGAGGGTCAACGTTTATAATGGTCACAATTCGACCCCACAAAAAGTTACGAGGAAAACCCTGCACTTACAATTAGGGATGGCTAAGGTTCCATTCAGGTTCACTGAAGAAAGTTTGTAAGTGAAAAGATTGCTTGCGGGTGAATATCGCTCAACATTATAAGCAAGGAGCACATGTTCGATTACCAATGATCTTTGGTTTCTAATTGGATTCCGTGTCAAGTCTCAACTTTAATGCAGTGTTCACCGGAATGGACAAGACCTGTGGCCTTATTTTAAGGCCGAGCCATTACCTATTGGGCATACGCAGCCCAGGCTTCGCCGAAAGTCTCGGGTTAGAATCCAAAGAAAGGGAGTCGCATCTTCATACTGTAATTCTCAATGGTTAACCATTTAGAGCGCGAAATGATAATTGCCTGCGAATGAATATAAATGCATAACTCCACTACTACAACTAGGCTGCTAGATAGGTACATACAATGTTGCCCTTACCATGTGAACATATTCTCCGGATCAACACCATACACAAGCTTTTTCTTATAATTTAAAATTTGGATGAATGCATTAAAGACGTTAAAGAATTAAACGTTAAGGTAAATGTTTTACTTTCCCTTGATGAAATTTGAAAAAATATGGGCCAGTTCAAAATAAGAGCTCAAAAAAGTTATAGTACTCGTATTTATTTTTCTCATTCATGAAACATAACAATAATATAACTGAAAGGAGATGCAGTGTTGTGCTGCCCTCCTTTCTTAATCGTTCAAGAAGGAGAGAAGTAAACATGAATTCTTCAGATTGGTTTTAGTACCCCGAGGTTCATGAATAATTACCGGCAATCCAAGCATATCAGAAAAGTATAAAACTGCAGGAAAGAACAAAGTTTCATAAAATGTAACCAAATCATGAGGCACAAACTGCTAATGGACATTCGTACAAGGTCAATATAAATCAGTTTTAAGAACCCTTTTATACGGTTACGAAAAACATGCGTAGCAAGAAAAATAAATGAACGATTACACTCCTTGCATTTTATCACAAAACCCGCACCGGAATGCCCTAACGCATTGGACAGGAGTAAACCAGCCATTGGTCGGCAGTTAAATCTCTCCTGAAACCATTTCATAAACCTATCAACCGTCCTGTATTCAAATCCCAACACGACAAAAACAATGCCAGGGTGGGGAAAGGGTGGGGGGGGGTAATCAACGAAGGAAGCGACGCTTCGGATGTGTTTTCATGATTGAGAAAAAAATTTAAACATTATCATGCGCATCTTTTTATGGAACACATTCAAGCCGCCTCCAAACCATCTCCCTCTCCTACTCCCGACGGCCAGCGATGAAGATGGGCTTTAATGGTGCAGAGGCCGGATGGAGGACGAAGCGGGGGAAGGGATGGAGAGAGAGAGAGGAAGAAAAAGTGGGGGGAGGCAAGGGAAGAAATCAGCGCGTCCCAGGGGGCGTGGAGGGGCGAGCGGGGCGTAGCAGAGTGAGAAGGGGGGGTTCCAGGGGTAAGGGAGTGAGGGAGATGAACCGCTGGAACCCATAAAAACCTCTCAGCGCGTTGGATTGCACGATGTTACAATCATCAATTCATCAGGCACTCGCACTGCGGTGACCCCTTCCCTCCCTCCCCCTCGCCCCTCTCCCGATCGTTTACTCCTCCGCACTCCGCGGAGTCCACAATTGCGAGGTCCACTGCCCAACCCTCCTCCCCCGACTTTTATTGCTTCCACGAGAGGTTGGGGGGGTGAGGGAGCGGGATGGCGGGAGGGAGAGAGAGGACGTGGGGTGTCGGCCGAGACGTACCTACGTCCCACCACCCCACCCGGTATCATCAGCCAGCATCCCCTTAAACGTCGGGAGTGCGGGGGGTGGGGGATGAGAAAAAGGGGTTCATAGGAGGGTTCCAGGCCAGGTACCAAGTGCGATGAGGTGGACGCACGGGGGATGCGGGGAGGCGAGGGTGGGGCGGGCGGGGACGGAGAGGGTGCCGGGGAGGAGATCTCCTAATGAGAGTAAACGAGCGCGCACTTTTCCGAACCAAGTCGTCCTTTCTCGAGGAAATGGTTGCGGGGTTTGACTCGGGGGGGAGGGGGGCGGGTGGGAGTGAGCGAAGGCAGGCAGGGTTGATGAGAAGGGGAGGGACGAGGTGGAGGAGGGAACGCGGGAACATGGAGAGCGTGAACATGCGGAAACAACCGAATCCAGGACTCGAACTATTGCATAAATATGTACGGAAAAATTTGAAAAAAAAAGATTCCGTTCTCCGTTCTACCAACGAGAAAGATTTGGACGAATCCCCTACCCGTACCATACAAGTTATACCGAGGAAAAAAATCACGTTTTCTAACGCAATGGTTTTCAATATTTTACAATCCACATCACATTTAAAAGGTTTGCTCAGGCATACTCGGCCGCTAAACCTTTACCTTATCTTACCTTTAACCATTGCTTATCAAGCGACGGACAACGACATTCATGCATCATAAAAAATCCTTCATTCACGGAATATTATGGTTAACCTTACAGATCTCAGAGTAATTTAGTATATATTTTAAATGTTTCTATTAGGGAAACTGGGAAAAGCAAAAGAAACCAATCACATAACGGAGTATCATTGATGATTATTACAATATGTAACCAAATCCTTCGGGAAATTATTATAAACCACTTACATCAGATATAGGGACACACGAAGAATAATGCATCGATACATAATTTGTTATTTATTGCGCGACAAATCGAAACTTTTTAAGTATTACTCCAAAAATGACTTGCACCTCAGATTTTTAAATGCATTATCACAATGAAGTTCGCATGTTTTTGACGTTAACCACATGAAGGTGTGTTTCGGCAACAATTATTCCATTAAAATGCTTTAATGAATTTTACACTTCAGAAACGCTGAACAGAGTATGTGCAGTCCTTTCATGGTCGCAGTGCTGAAGGAATGATTGTCCTTCCATCTCCAAACATAACTCCTTAAAATGCATCGCTTTAACAACTTATTAACGTCAGAAAGGCAACATGCAGCAATTAGCCATTCCCCCAAACCCCACTCCCCCGTGCCATCGGTTTGTCTTCCAGGGCCACACTCATCAAGCAACCTACGCTAAAATGTAAGTGGGTAGATCGAAGGCAAAGAGGAAAGAGAATTCAGTGGTCTAAGCTAGATGAAGGCTATGGGCAAAATTTCTCAATCTCCGTAGCCAAGTGATATGGGAAGTTCCAAAAGGCGGAAGTTCCCAAAAACCTAAAGCCGTAAAGGAAAAGGGCACGGCTTCTAAACGAAATCTCAAAAAAAGCTTCCAAGGCCCCCCTGGCGAGTCGTGACCCCTCCCTTGAATCCTCCAAAGGGCCGTCTACCCTTTCAGGAGGAGGAGAGCTGCTTCGTTAAGGAGAAGTTTACGAGGGAGTTCGGGAAATAGCTGAAAAGGCCGAGGGAAACGAATTCATATGATATCATTAGCCGGCGTAGTGTAGAAATTTATTCCCTCTAGATGCGAGACGCCCCTTTGAAGATTTAGAATTTATCGCGAGAATCAATTATAGCTCCCTCGTTATATTCGAGGGGGCATGCAGAATTCACGGCTGTTGTGGTCCCCTTCCCACTCCCGGGAATCCCCGCGGCGGCTCAGACACCACCCCCACCTCCTCCTCGCCCTTTTCATCATTCTCACGCGACGTATTATTTCCGAAACGGATGCTACTTCGGAGAAACCATAAGTACACTCACGTGGGGAGCTGGATTGTTTCGGAGGGAATGCAACGGAATTCCGGACTTCCGTGACTGATTTCAAGCAACATAATTCGGCAGCAGTGCAGACACACTTGCATTCGATCGCAGCGGAATCACTCCAAAGGTTTCTAATCGACGCCCAAAAACAAAGTGATGGCTTCCAAGACGGATAACATTCCCTCAACGTTGATATCTGTGATACACAGGTTCCCATCTTTCTTTTGACACACTTGCATGCTTCGAGATATGAAAATGTGTTCCACATACTTTACTTCCTTCGACGATACTCAGTGAGGTGATTTCAATTATGGGTATAATAATGATAATAGATCCACTGAGCGATGCCACGTCTAATAACGCAGACAGATTTGAATTAACACACATTTTCCGGGCTAAACGGTTTACTTCGAGAAAAGGAACATGGGTACGGCACGATGTTCGGGGTCCCAAGAGTCCACCTTACACGGAGATATCCTTCCTCAGCAACCTCGGGCGCCGGCCATTGGATTTAGTTGTCCATCCCATAAATCGTGAACGAAGTTATTACTAGAGTGGCCGGAGACAAGCTTCCCTATCGTTTTTCCCACGAAAAGCACCACACAGCGAAATATTACAGCGTTTGTGTCAGTTCCAATGTCATCAAAGGACGGAGAAGTGAAAAAAGACACTCCTTTGACAATGAAGCTTGAGAGCAGATCCTATTTACTGGTCCTTCTGACACAGCAAAAGGAAAGATTTTTGAAGGGTAGAAAACCCGACGTCAATTCGGGAAATTAAAGGCAACGCGAGAGCAGTTGTTCGTTCATCCCGTTAATTTACTATTTTGCTTATCTTTTATAGGTCAAGATTCTTGCACTGGACTCCGCTTCCCTGAATGACAACTTGTCGAAAATGAGCAATTTGTAGACAAAGGGATGGATATGATAGTCGAAGAAAGAGACTAAGTAACCTTTCTCTCTCCCGCGTACTAGGCAAATCCAGGGGCTTCGCGATGGCAGTAATATTAGGGAGTTGCATCGCTTCGTCACAAACAAAGCAATCACAGCCTCTATCTCGTTTTCAAGATTTATCATCGACAAACACGCTCTTTTTTGTTGATCATCCCTGACAGCCACCATTTCAGGTGGTCACCGGTACATCCTGGACTTTCTAAACTCCTCACTCAAGAATAAACATTTTATGGCCTGTCGTTTCTTGGATATTTTACGCTCCTTTAAAATGCACTAAGATTTCAGTAGGCTATTCTTGCCCATTGAAGAAATTTTACGGGTAACGAGTCTGAGCTGAAGTCCAAGGATTGTGGAACGATGAATCGTGCGCCTGAGAAACAATTTATGACCGACATATTAGCTTAAAATTTGATGAATGCCATAAGTTCCTATGGAGGGCATGTGTTCTCCACCGGTCATAAAAGCAAGCTCTTGAACAAAGAATCTAGTCCATAATTTTCTTACAGCAAAGCAAGGAGCGTAAAAGAATGCTTACAAAGGTAGACACTGTTGATTTCTATACACGCATGAAATCACACCTATCGATTCGGAAATAAACAGATACAAATGTTCCTGTTGAAATATCGAAACAGTGTCCCGCTTTAGCTGTTCCAGTATTGAATTACAGGCTGTCGGCGAAAGTTAATACTCCTAGCCGTAACTGCTTTTTGGGCTATACCCGAGTTTTCTTAAATGCCTGAGGCTCGATTCGAAATACCAATTTCATATTTTTATTAGGCATTATTCCTCAAACTGTAGTCATTCTCGTTTCACAGTATCTATTTTAAAATTATTCTCGTACAACCTTGGTTAATACTTACTTTTCCTTGTTCTATAATGACATAAAACTAGTTTAAATAGATAAAGTAAACTTTAGACCATTAATAACTTTATTACGTTCCTAATTAAAGCTTATTTAGATAAATACTTATATTCATTATAAAATATTAACTTGTGCAGCCTCAAAAATTATCTTAGGCGACGCACTGTCGGAAACACTATTATTCTAACTTAACTTACTCTTATGAAGTTTGGCTTAATTTGATATATTTGTTATAAGATTAAAACAATATAATCTGCTACAATAGAGATTTAATATTCACACATTTTCAATTAGTTTTCAGTGCCTTAATAAAAATACCTAGGTGAGTAAAAAAATGAAGTCAGTGATTAAGGGCCTCGTTGTATTATTTATCCTGGTTACTCTGCCTCAAATAATTCCCCAATTAATCCTGTAACGACAGGATTCATTTTTTTAAGTCGCAAAAAGATAGAGACACAAAATGTTGAAGAAACATGTTGTCTTCATACTCTGTAAGCTAGCATCTTCAATTGGAGGTTCGTGCCATCAGCACAGAGATTTTGATTAAACCCACGCTGTCAAATTGCCATGCGCGATGCTTTAATGATCAACAAATGCACTCTGGGGCAGAATTCATGGCGGCCTTCGTTGATTACGCTGCGTAAGCTTTTTAAGACGGTCGCGACCTCACATAAATTGTGATTTGCACGTTCCAGGAGTTCCACCAGCGTGAGGGGGTGGGGAGGGGAGGATAAGGTGAAGAGGGACATAAAAATGACGTTCGCCTATAAAAATACGGGATGCATATAGCTCAGACAGGGCTAGAGACTCGTTTGTAATCGTGCCTATTTAACCGCTCGTAACGGGCCGACAGTGCAGCGAATGAATTAATGTTTCCAATGCCAAGGCCGCGAGTCCGAATCCCATGAGGGACTTGGTGGGCACATTGCCCGTCTTCTTTACTTACAACATTAACGAGTTCAAGACGAAATTACACGTCTCCCATAATGAGAATCAAGGGGAAAAAAGAATGGGCAAAAGTTAATGTTATTCCTGTTACAGGAAATCAGGCTGCGTTTTGGCGTCAGCCTTCTCTGGTCTCCGGAGAGATATAACGGACATTTTTTGCCGATAAATAATTGAATCGCTCGTCTTATTCCCCGTCATTACGGCACGTCATTCGATTACGCAAAGAAATCACGAAAAATTTTCACAGATCGTAATCAGCGACTGCTAAGCGAGACAAAAAAATTGCAAAGAATAAATTATAAAGTGCATCCTAACTACCTATACATTTCATATGAAAAAACTATATGATCCACCATTGAGAGTACACGAAAGAAAAATGTAGCATTGGAATTTGGAGACTCCGCAACAAAAGCACCGCAACGAAAAGGACGAGTGAACTTAGATCATATGCTGAAAATTTCAATTGCGCTGCTCGTACACTCGAATTCCGAAACATAATATTCACATCATCGCTTAATTTATCGATGCCAATTCATCATGTAATCATAACAAGTTGAATGTACACCAAGGGAGAGATCACAACTCATTTAAGTATTCTTATGAAACTTCATTCTTCTCTAATTAAACTATGCCGGAGTAATTTACCCGCTTCTAACAGATGCATGCAGATAGTCAGGTGCAAGAAAACTACATTGCGAATCGATCGAAGCGAGTTATAACATTTAACGATGGACATCAAAACCATGACAAATAATGACGTAAGGGGAATATATAATTTATGCTGCAGCATGTTGAATAATAGATACCAATGCAGTTAGATACACAGCTAAATATCAACATAAGATTATTATAAGAAATACTGAAATTGATTCAGGAAACATTAAGTTACTTCAAACGCTTGCGAACTATACGAAGATCATGACACTTTCATACTGCTTAGCATCCTTCAAAAGGCTCTAGTTCATTTGATCATAAGTACTTCCTATTTAATTCCAAATATATGAGTGACAACGTGGGTTAGCAATGTTTCAAATCAGGTTAAATAAGAGCATCGCGAAGAAGAGAAAAGAATATTTATCGAAAGAAAATATTTTTGTGCCAACAATACTTTCTTTCGATATTTTGTTTATAAACATAAATATTGTAAATGTCTAAGTACGAATAAAACCCGAGAGTACAATTTTCACGGAAATGATCGGGAATCCAAGCCTGGGCAAAATTGGATTGCACTGAACGATGCGTTACGACACCAAGAAACTGCGTACTGAAAATATACAGAACAATCAAAATATAATAGGATGATTGAAGAATGAAATGAAGTAGGTATTTACTAAGTTTTATTTTTCTGAGTTAATCGGTGCATAAGTTTGCGTAAGTATATAAAATGACGAATATTTATTTATTATAATTATGCATTGGTAAAACGCAATTCGAGGTTCATTTGTGCAGTTTATTTAATAATCCTTCTTGGAATCGAACTTTCCTTAAGTCAACCATCGCAGAATTGACCCTGAGTGTGGGTTTTAATAAGCGAGGGTAGATCTCACACAAAACTATGGCGCGTTATCTCATAGTAGGTACGGAAGGGGGGGGGGTTCATTCTTTCCTCGGTATCACTTCCTGGGTTCTCAAGAAGTTCTGAAATTCATAAAATCGCACTCCTTCCTGAGATCCTCGGGTGAGTAGCTAAGCCACTACCCACTACGCTACCTCGCCTCCTACTATCAATATTTAGATCTATCTCTTTCTCTTTTCACGTTGTCCTCTTCTTGAGATTTTGACTTTATGCTTTTTCAGTAACTCAGTTGATATACATACATTTTAACATCTAGATACAGGGACAGACACCAACAGTACCTACGTGTTTTGTGACGTGAATCAATGTCGGAATAAAAGCCTTTAAAAAATCTATTATTTAGTGTTACAGTGAAAATAAATTATTGGTTACAATCCTTAGCACGTAATATTAAACCATATTTAGATTGCCGCTTTCGCTCCGTGAAAGGACTACATATATTCCCTTTCAAGGAAGAAAAGTAAGCTCGTGTATCTCGAGGCGTGTACTTTATGTACTATCAAAGGTCACTAGAACCCACTTTAGTCGGCTCAACTACTCGGCCTCCTTCATCTATCAGCTCCCCATTCCCGGCTCGAGACGTTTTCTCTGGCTACATAATCTCACCACCCTCCCCACCGCCCCTCCCCCCACCTCCCTCATGCCCTCACCCTCTCGCTCTCGACCTACGCCCGGCGATGCCGAAGAACAACCTACGACAACACCTCATGTCCCAAATACTCAAGAGGACGCGATAAAAATCAGCCCCAAGTCAGTCGGTCCACCCGTACGATCTCGTTTCGGTAAGCGTGCGTGTATGTGTGTGTGTATGTGAGGGGAAAAAATATGGGGGGACATAAAAATTATGAAAACATAACGGTCGTGTCCCGAAAAACTTATGCGCTCCTCTCGCACGGGGACTTATTTCGTCGGTGGGAACCGTGGCTACGGGGAGGAGACACGGGAGGATGGAAAGAGGATACGGCAATATCTTTCAAAATTTGTGACAGGGAAAATACCGTTGCTCTCCGATGGGACGATGAATCAAAGGCGGGGAGGATAATCAACTCCTCGCCCTCGGGATTGCGTCGCCACCTCGCCCCTTTTCTCAGATGCTTCCTCTTATCTTACTCATTCAACCAGTGGAATCGGGAGACAGAACGAAAGCGAGGTAAGTGGAACCGAAAGACGACAACACACGATGTATGCGGGTTGGAAAAGCTTAAACACGTTGCTTGCTTGAAGTTTCGATATCCATAAAAAAAAATCTCTTAAGAGTTTCAATAATAGGAAAATGGCCAAAGGTTTTTCACAATAAATTCGAAAAAAAAAACTTTTGCACCATTCAAATTAATGAAGTGGTGGATCCGTTCAAATTTACAAATCATTTTCTCAAAACACGACCTTGATCAAGAGTGAAATATTTATTTGCAGGCAATCGGTGCTATCGGAGGCGACATATCTTGAAAGTACAGGATATATGTTACCGAATAACTCTTAGAACAGAGATTTTTCCGAAATTTCTCTAACCTCCCTTAAGTGCCAAAATTTCATACTAATTACTGGGATTACATAACGATTTCAGCATACATTTCATTACGTAACGTTTGAGTGCGATGCAGGAATATCTTTAGAACTCAATTATTTAGCAATATTTTCGATTATCTATTCCGAAACGTGACACAAACTCTAATCAAAAGCACAGTGATTCGATGGTGACTGTGGCACAAAATAGGTGAAATTCACACTTTCAAGACAGGGAGGGCAGTTCCCTATGCCGCCCGCTCTTCCCCCTGAAGTGGCTACCAGAAAGTAACGCCTAGGGTTTCATTGCCGGTGCCATGAGGCAAAAACCGGATTTGAACCAGAGACCCTTAGGTCAGCAGCGAAATAGTCTACCTAAAAGGCTATCACCCCTAAAATCGACTATACACTTTCGAAAAATTTTTTCCTCCCAAGATACTTCACATAAAGTACATATTAAATAGAATTTGAGATTCACCAGAGCACGATTTTAAGTGCATCTGGTCCGCCGGCGCAATCAAGTAAGGACATTTAAGCGTCGGATATTCAAATATTCCCGATGTCGACATATATTCTATATAATCGATGGTTGTAGACTTAGCTATGTGGAAATTCATGTTCACATGGTATAATATGCACTATGTATTTTTCCACTGAAATTTATATAAGGTACAACTAGTTTCGACGCATAGGCGTCATCTTTAGGTACCTGCACCTTAAATAAAGTTCAGTGGAAAGATACAGAGAGTATATTATTTCAAGTGATCATACATTCCAATTAAGAGTTGTCATTCCTGATCGGGTGTCCAAAGGAACACAAATGCCAACATAGTTTACACACGGGGTTCCGCTGTGTACAGCCGAGACACGTGAATCGGGACAAAGGGAGAAAAAAAACAACGAACGCTCAGCAGCTTTTTGCGCTGAAGTGGAAGACGGCTGGGAATTAGATTCGCCGTGTGAGGTCAACGAGCACCAACAGGCAATCCGTTTGCATTCCACTCGCAGTGACTCTGCAACGGCGACACTAGAGTTAATTTCGCTCTTCACCGACCGGAACCAGAAATGATGTCCACATATTAAGACAAAATTTTTTTAGGTGAACACATTCCCCCGCGTCGTAAACTAACCAGAAACGCCATCTAAACTTTAGCAGATTCGAATCGCATCTCTTGTCAGAATAGAAGTAACGGATTCACTCGATTAGTTTCTTAGCGATCGTAACACACAAACCAATGCCAATCCATGAAAACGTGAACTAGCATTATTAAGAGTTAGTAGCAAATATTTTGGTTCCGGAAACATTGAGTAACCTCTCGTTCAGCCTGACCCTGGAGTCCCGTTGGTTTACATTCCATTCTCGCTCGCGAAAAGAAAGTGCTTTATCACTTCACTATAAACACTGTGCTCTCTTGAACGCATGCACCTTGTGAGAATCCTACCACGGTCGCGCAGAATAAAACTCCGCTTCATTTGCCGATAATAATTCCACTGATGCCTGGAAAATCACGCAGAGGAACCTTTCCGCCATACCTACCCTAATAGCCGTCCAGTAAACATCCTCGATGGCCTGAGAAACCGTAATGGCGAGAATCAACCGTTACCGAACAAAATGCACGCTTGAACTTTTGAGGAAGAGGAGAGAGGGATTTTAAAGGAGCATTACCCGACCGGGGAACCATCACAAAAGATCACGCTGTACCGCAATCAATTACCCTGCGCGCGACAGACGACCATGCCACGCAAATTACAACGCACGACATCCATTCATTTGGGCCGTAACTCTCGCGCAACTTCCGGAGGCGGGGTCACACAAAGCGCGGGCGGAGGAATTAAAACCACTTCCCCCTCCCCCGATACATTCATTCCCTTCATTCACCCCCATTCGCCTCATTCATTCCTCGATCATCCCTCCTTTTTAAATGGGAAGGTGGGTGCTGGGGGAGAGAGAGGGCAACCCCCGAACGCGCTGGCGCGCACACAAACGCACGCGGGTGGGAGTGGGGGAGGAGAAAGAACTACGTAACATGGCAGAACAATAACTCACAAATTTCATGGGAGTTTAATCCTGCACGGGCTTCAAAGAGCTTGACGATGAGGAAGGCGGCGGAATTGAAACGCCTCGAGGGAGCACTGAGCGGGGACGAAGTGAAATATAGACGGGGGGGTGGAGGCGGAGGGAACGGAGGGGGTGAAGAGCTGGCTGTAAGGATTGAATAGGGAGCGACAGAACGGGCCGATAAAGGTAGGAGTCTGGGGCGGCGATCGGGAGGGAGGAGTGAGGATAGAGGCGGAAGAGGCTCTTTGGGAGGAGGAGAATGGGGAAAGGAGGTGGCTGGAGAGATTGGTACGCAGAGAGCGCTAAAACTCTCGCGAAGATAGAGACAGCTGGGGGATGGCACAAAAAGTAGGGGAGGAAAACTATGCCTCGGAAATGAATTCATTTTTCACGCGAAGGGAATTAATTTATCGTGTTTATTATGTAAATGGAAACATAAAACGGGTAACTTTTTAAAACTTCCGTATTGATAAATTCCGCATTGATAAACATGGACTAATCGAATGCTAGAACAACACTTTGTTCCCTTAGTCATGGACAATTGAGACCTTTGTTGATTTTATGCAAATGACTTAAATGTGTGTACCTATAGGTAGAAGGTATATTTTTTAAGTACTTGGATTGAAAAAGAAATATTAAGGTCTCGGTCGATGGACTAACCGGCTTGCAGTATGAAAACTCCAAATGCAAAAGGATGTGCTAGCCTCGGGGTGACAAATACTTTAGACTATTTTTTACATTAATAAATTAGAATCATCGTTTATTTATTTTAAAGTGAATACAAAGGTCGGCTATGACTACGTCCTGAAGTAATATCACCGTGATTAGAAGTTATCCTGGGCCAAACTCATACCTTAGTGAAGCAGTATAATTCTGCTTGAACCGAGGAGCTAAATTTCTCAAAAACTTTCTGATCAAAGAAACATTTAAAACATCCTAACAATGGTACGAATACGAATAATTTCCATAGCAAAAAGGCAAGTTAAAGTTATCTTTTGATAATAAATGAGAAGGAAATACAGTGTAATTTTAGAGTAAATGGAAGTGGCGACTGGAGAATGCAAAAGGGAGAAGAGTACAGAACAATTAGTATGGTGCGAATAGGAAATGTGAGTAAATTGAGAATTCGGCCGCAAATAACGCTTCCAAGCACCTTTTCGTTTTTTTGGAGGAAACCTTACATTAAAATAATATTTCTCTACAACAATGGCTTTAAATGTTGAAAACTAACGAACGAGAGATGTCATGATTTCACATTTAAAAGAGCTAAATGTCGACCCAAATGCGTAAAATATTTATGAAATATAAATTACATTGACGAAGAATGCATCTTCCTCCTCAGGGTGAAGTCACGAAAATTATTTTCACAATTATTGCCACGCTCGGACTCACGTCACAGCGAAGAAAACACATGTCGCAAGGGAGAAACGGAATTAAAAAAATTTCGCACCAAAATACAACAAAGGATCTGCTTGATTTATTACGCTCATGCATCAGAGATTCGGTACAGCGGAGAGGAGATGAAGAGCGAGCAAGTGGGTGAGAGGAGACGTAGTGTGAGATGGAGAGGGAGGGACGGACAAGGACGGCGGAGAGAGGCCAACGGACGACGTTTGTGTTTGTGTGGGGGAACGGACCGGGCGCGACCCCTAACGAACGCCGCACCACCATTATTAATCCAGGCGTGTGGGGACCCTCACGGCATCCAGGGTGCCGCTGCTGCCCGTCGGAGGAAATGAGGCGTGGTGAGACAATGCCGATGTTCTACTCTCTCTCTCTCACACACACACACACACACAAACACACACGCACGCACGCGCGCGAACGCTCTCACGCACGCTCACGAAATTATATCCCAATTACTCATCCGCTGCTCGGCCCGAATCGGGCGTCACAGAGCATTTTAAAAGGGAGAAGAGCGTGGAGAGAGCGGAGCATTAAAACGTCCGCATGCCGATCGCGGAAGATAGGAGGTAGCTTTGGCGGTCGTGGTGCGGGTTGGTGTACACACACACACACACGGACTTGAAAGTTGCCTCGATGATTCAAATCGATTAGGGAGCGTAAAAGAGTGCCACTCCCGCGCTTGGGTCTACCGTGTGCCCTCCCTCACTCCCCTTCCCCTCCTCTCACCCCACCCGGCAGATTAAAGACCCCAATTCATTCCTCTGGCTCCAACCTTCGGCTTCCGACCGGTGCCACGAATTCCCGCAAACCTTTCGAGACAGGCGCCTCGCCTCACCAAGGGAGCCGCTCTCGTTGGGGGATCGGCATCGACTTCCCGGGAGGTGAGATGTGCCTGGAGAACTGGCGTTTTCGAGGATTTATTTCCGGGAAGGGGAAGAGAAAACTGGTGAGAGACGACATTGGATGAAACAACGTTCGTGGCATTTCAAGGGCCGCACGTGTTAAAAAAATAACAGTCGATTCGCCGGTGTTGGCCATTCACTCGGAATTCAGGGATCCTGCCGCACTCAATGAATGAGAAAAGCTCATTCGGACACATGAGATGAGGAGTTGGATTACATATAGGAATGTATTTAAACTAGTCAAACGGAAACAGACTTCCCATAAGACTAGGCGGATGGTTTCGTGTTTTAAGAAACTCGTGGAAAATCTTTAAACGGGTGAATTTATGTAAAATCCTCTCGCACCTGCGACGTTGGGAAATACAAACTACGGAAGCATTTCGGTTGACTTTCTTCCGCGTATCTCATTCTATGTAAACAAACACACTTAAGAATGGATAAGAATAAATTTCTGAAAGAACAAGGTCATGAGCACATTTAAATACAATATATATTCAACGTGAATGCCCAAACCTTCTTTCAATTCCTCGATCAATAATTCGACGCCCAAGGCTTATTCATTAATTGTCTGGGCCATGCATTAGACGCTCGCCCATCAAAGATGAAAGAGCGACGATCATTAACCATTCTACTACCAATTCACCTTCAGATGGGCAACGAATTTCATTTATCTAGGAAAAAAATGTCTAATAGGAACTGGATAAATACTGTTAACTGTTTTGAAACAACGTTGACGAAACACTCCCCAAATTCAATCTCATTTTATGACCAAAACCCCTACTTTTCCAGGAATATCGAATTTTTCCTACTTGCATTTTATATGGATCAATGAGGGCTTTCGAGGACCGTTCGATCTATACACTTTCTGAACCCCGGCTAGCCACGCCATGGTATAATAAATTGCAATTACAAATATGGTTTCTCTTCTACAATTCATTATGTAGATGGTCCTGATTTCACCTCGATAGTTTCGTGTTCATTTTTTCGTTTTTCCTAATTCAGATTGGCGTTACACAAATTAATTAAACATATGTTTCGGGAATCGAATCAGCTTTAGTTTTGTTTCGAGCGTGTTGGGTTCCCTCTTTCCAACTCAGTAGACTTCCGACATGAGATTCTCCTCCCTTCCAGTCCATTGGCACCTTTCCCCTCCCCATCATTCTCCCCCGTTCCCTGTCCCACATTCCCAACTATCCCACCCCCCTCTTGCCTCCTCTGCCCTCATCCTCTTGTTCCTCGTGAATGAAGATGTCATTTGAATAACAAACGCCCCCGGGGCGTGTCCCTATTTAAAGTGCTCTTCAGCTCCAAGAGATGGAGCCGATTATGAGCTAAGTATGCGGTCAACGGTCAGCCGAATGTAAAAACGTGCCTTTCGGCGGTCTTTCCTCATCCACATCGATGCACACGGATGAGTTCGCGCTGTGCTTTCTCCTTACCCCTCACGGGACCAGCAGACAGAGCTACAGGTGGTGTGGGCGCTGGCGATGTTTATTTCCAGCAACTTCGAAAAATTACGATCGACGGAAAAACTGCCAGGTAAAAAATACTTCTACGACACAAAAAACATTTCAAGTCAAAACGAGATTCTATCGAAATATAAATATCTAAATCAAATCAATTTCAATGAGGTATCAGGCTAGAAACTGGCAAGCCACTGGAAAGATGACAATAACTGAACTTAGGTTGAGAATTACAAACGACAGAGACTTTTCCATTGACGTTCTTCCGCATATCTCCTTCTATGCAAACAAACACACTTAGGAAGGGATAAGAATAAATTTCTGACAGAGACTTTTACGATTTATGGGCTGGTCAAAAATTGTAACAGAAAGGAGCAGACAATGAGAGTTCATAGGATTAATGTCGACTTAAGAGCAGCTGAATAAACGGATCGCTGTTAAAAAAAGGAAATTATGTCATAAAAAATTGTAAATTGGAACGAAATTCCAAAGACCAAAATCTTCATCTATGGCACCACTATGTTTAGGCTCACTATACGCACCGCCTACAATTAATTATGCACAGATACAAGGTTTTCCTATAGGAGTTTGAAACGGCATATAATGGAGAGCTTAACAGGTTATTAGGACATACTTGATAAGGAAATACCTTCGCATCTACATATTTTCACATATACCTATGGTACCTAAAGACGCTTAAGCATAAAAAATCTAAAACTCCACCTAACTACCATTTGTCTAACGAATAGAATGGCGAAAAAAAAGTATTCTTTCGTAATCAGGCTAAACGACCGCATGAGCACAAAGGCCACAATAGCCTAATGAGTAGTGCATTCGACAGCTCACCCCAAAAGGTCGGGTTCTCTTCTCCGACAGAGGCACCGAGATTATTCCCTGAAGCGCTTGAATTAAGCTCACCACGCGAAGTGCATCGACACTACGGAAAAAAACGGCGAATGCGGGCAAAACATGAATAAAATAAGTATGACCTCCGAGAGGTAACCCGGGGATGCAATGGGGCGTGAATGCAATTGGCGAATGGTAGGGAGCACGTTCCCCCCCCCCCCAAAGCACCGCTTCTGGCACGGATGTTTTCCTCGTCCTGACTAACACGGACAAAAGACGAGAACAAGGCTCGCAATCCGCAGAATCACGTCGGGCTTACCACGGTGGACGGCTGATTGACGCTTCGTAGGGGGAGCATCCCGAGATACGCTAATCCCTTTCCCCGCTGCCGCAGAGGAATGACGGGGTCGAGGGGCGGGGAGGGGTAGGCGTGGGAAGCGGGGAGAAGAGAGGATGGGGTTGAAACTCCATTGAGACACACGTTCTGCTGCTCATTGGCCAACCCAACACGGGAATGTCTTATGATGAACGGATTTCGACCGAAAATTTCACGAGGCAGTTTATCTTCTGCCCGTTCGTTTTTGTGTTTTTGCTCGTAGATCATACAATACCCTTATTCGTCATCCCTTCCTCGTAAACTTTGTAACCATTAACTCCATAACAATAGAGGAATTAATGAAAGAAAGGGTGAGTGGACCCACTGGGATTCAAGGCGTGAGCAGTGTGGCCCCGTAACGTAGCATACGCACCACCCCCCGCTCCTCTTTCACTCATAATATCACGTGCCCTCCGTCGTAAGCCACGTCACCCTATCGTTCCCTCCGCCACAGCACCATCCTTAACTCATCAAGGTTAACGGACTGACAATCACGGGTGCAGCAAACCAATCTCCGGTAAATAAAGTGGGGGAGGGTAGCGTTAAACTCCCTTATCCATCATCAGCTCTACCTCAATCCCCCATTTCCCCCAACCCTCATCTCTATCTACGCCTCGCTCAACGCCATCGCTACCAAGCATCCTCCTCCGTAGGGGTGCCTCCTTTTAAACAACCTTCTCTGACGCGTGTACGCTGTATTATACGCCGCCCGTCAATCCCTGGAGTCGGTGGAGGGAGAGGTGAAAGAAAAAAGCGAACACTCCCGACTTTGCGTTACACCTCCTCCACCCTTTTTTATGCCTACGCTCTCCGCTCCTCCTCCTACTCCTCTGCTCCCTATCTATCTTTCTCCCACGTTATTCCCTTGCTCGCATCTCTCTTCGACCCTCTCACTCACCGACGATGCCGTTCTTAAGTATGAATTCTTGTAAGCGTAAGGGCGCCAAGGGGTAGATGTGTTCCACTGGTTGACTGTGAATCGGAGGAGGAGGAGGAAACAACGATAGGCATGGCTGGGAGAGAAAGGGAGAAAGATGTGAGAAGTATGAAAACGGGAAGGCAGGAGGTTGTCGAAGAGTACGCTCCAAAAATACATACACGTGTGTGTGTTATGTGTAGAGCGCCATCATAGGCGCGATACAATTTTCGTATTTCATCCCTTGAGCCCTCGTCTATTTTTTATCGAAAATTTATAAAAGGCTTATTTTCCTCGTCGCGCGTCAAAAAAAGGGGATGGTGATGTTGTCCTTTTCCTCACCTTTCACCGCACCATTCTTAACATCATAGCATTTAACCCTTGCGTTTAGCACTGCATCTCCCACGAGGAATACGCCATTTTTCACGTCTCCTAGGAGAGAAAATTCATCCGCCTCCTTCTTGACTCTTCCGTTATATTTCTTCCCCCGTGTAGGTACACATTTTATATCCGCATCCCTCCTACCCCCCTCATCTTACCGGTTCCACCAATGTTCGCAGAAAAAAACACACCCAGCTGAAGAATAACCACCCTCGCCTCTCATTCCGATAAGTTTGATCGCGGACGCTTTAAGTTGACCTTTTCAGCGAATAAAGTACCGGCGGGAGGCGGTTAAAAATCCAAGTTTACGGTCAAACGCAAGAATAAATGCGTTAAAAATATCCGCCCGCACGCCGTCCCACGAGCGCTCTCATTCCGACCCTCGTTTCCCCCCCATCACATTCTCTCCCCCCACCCAATGGGTCAAGTTCATTAATGCGACCCCTGAAATACTTCCCTCGCACGTGACTTGGCCCCTGCCAGTCACGGCTCATGGCCAGGCACCGCCCCCCGGGCGCAATGAGGCCTCGCTGCCGTGAAGGTAAATGAACTGTGACCCATTCCATTAACATTCACCCCTGGCATATTATTTTCTCCCCAATATTTATATCGTACCTTCGGTCGAACTGGTCATAACTTACGGAGAAGGGGAGAATTGTTTTAAAAGGAGGCCCCCCATAGATTATAATCAGCCTACGCGGAGAACCAGGAAGAGGAGTCCTGTAAAAATAATCTTCCTCGTTCTCTTCACTGGAACAAGACTTTTGCTTCAAGAGTCCCGCGTTTAATAAACTAATGGTCTTTGTTAGATAGGCGCATGAGTATCGAAATATAGGTATATAACATTGGAAAAAAATATATAATCAGGAACAGGACAGATGCTGTTATTTAAACAGTATCCCGCATTAGATGACTCATGAGTAGAGCATGTAAAACAAGAAGGACGGTTTGTACAAAAGGCATTGGATCCAAGAGAATGTTAAAGGTGGTTACATATAAACTTTCCAGGCTGATGCTTCCCGGCTACAATTATAAACTACACTGTGAACTTGATGTTCCTCACGCATGTGCACACCTCCATGAAGTCATGCTCAAAGGGATACATATAGCTATTTCAAATTACCACTACTGTGTCTGAGGTTTGATCACGTAATGTGCTACTCATACATTTTCAATACCTTATATTTTACCTCCTAGTTTACAACAAAGTACTAACACGGTTTTTAAAGTTTAAGAGAAATGTGATTAAGGGGCATTATAAGTTATGATTTACACTTTACTGCCATTTTAATAACAAATACAAATAATTCACTGAAATAGAGTCACGCAAGCAAATCTCTGAAAAACCCAGGTGCAGACTTGCATTCAAAATGGTGGTCAGTGGCCCTTGGCTGTTATCATTACCGCGATGTACGAAAGGAAGGAGATTCGCAATCTTTCGTTACGTGCTTTAAGTGAAATGGTATGAGATAAGAGGGCAAGTCGCAAGGGAGAAAGTGAAAGGGTTGGTGAGGGGGTAAGAGCAGAGGGGACGGGTGAGGGGAGAAAAGGAAGTTTAAGACAGCATAGCGTTCAACCGGTTTCACATCATACAAGGGCGACAAAGTGAACTGGAAGTTCAGGAGCAGTTATGCCCAGGGAGTGAGAGAGCGAAAGGCCAACGGTTTGATATCGTGGGGGACTGCCATTGAATACCAGGAAATCGCTGGACCTTCAAGATTACCTGACACCTACTATTACTCAGGAGAGTTTTTGTATTAAGTTAAACATCCATTTATAAATACACACTTTATGTTACTGGCATGGGAACAGTATTATATTCATGAAACGATATATTACGTTTAACGGAAACTACACTTGTTATCGTAAATGATATTTTCCCACTTACAAAGTCAGTTTCCGTAAAAATGTGACACAAGACAAGAGAATAATATTATGAATTTAATAACGACTTCCAATTCCACAAATGAGAAAAAATTCTTAAATATGTGCAAGATATTCGTATCAGAATATTTTTTTAATCTGTAATAAAATTGCCAGGATTAATTCTGCGACACAATACAATATGTACATATTATTAAGAGGCTTAATAAATGCTGTTTGCGCGAATATTAATAGCAAAAGTAAATAAATACTACTCGGTAATCGTTTCATGCCAGGAATTCTATCCCATCTTGTGGGCCCAAATATACACTGCGCCTGAGGCAGTAATGAATTCTGGATATTATTATCTACTCATTAAAGAAAGCTGTCTTTTTTTGAGAAATCACAGCTTGAGAAACAGTTGCAGAGCCATTCAATATATTACTTCATCAAAGACTATATAAATGACTTGTACTTTAAATTCTGCCAAAGTGCAAGTTCTTAGTCCCGAATACGATAAAAATGACGATAAGGCACAATAATATGCAAAAACGTTCCCCATCACTAAACTTCCAGCCCATATACGCTGTGACCACCGCGACGTCAAGGCCGACTCAACACCGTGCTGAAACGACCCGTTTATATTCACCGACAATTTTCTAACCATTCACCGCTGAAAGCGTTTTACATCGAAGTTTGCGGTAATCGATTCTCTCGTTAAAGTCGTTTTATTCGTGAGGAGGAGGGGGATGAGCAGAGACAACGCCTGCGCTTGCTAATGTTGTAATGTGTCCCACATCTCCTGTCAACACGGGAGAGACCGGCTACCACCACCGTCCTCCTACCCTCCCGCCCATACCCGGACCGCCCCTCCACGTCGGTCGGGTGGGGGGAAAAGCGGTGACCTCAACCTCCGCGCCTTGCGAAGCCTTCGCCCCCGGCGGGCGAGCTTCGAACCCTCGGAAAAGTCCTCTCCTCCCCCCCCCCTCCCTGTTCTTTCTCCACACACGC
>LYUA01000669.1:456705-469463 GCA_002093875.1 Calopteryx splendens
CTACCCTGATGTGTGAATTTCACACGCCGTTGGGCTTAGTACTGGGTGAGTCGACCCGAAGCCCTACCGAAACGACCTGCGGGTTGATTACTGTGAATTTTTTTCCATTTTGACCAGTAAGAGAATTAAAATCTTATGCGAGGTTTCGCGTGTGTATTAAAAGCCAACGATAATTGTTCTACTGCAGCAAAATAAAGATTGGTTAACCATTAAAGCTGACTTCGTTGGTACCTAATTACAAATTACTCGGACACATTTCATTCACAATTACGTAGACAACAATTTTCCATTACCGAAGTTACATGTTACGGATCTGAGTCTTGGCGTGTCATTAGGGGAGGGAATCCTGACCACGCGCATTTTGCATTTGAGAGTGAAATCGACTAAATATACTAGTACAAACTAACAAAAATAGACTAGAAAATGGACTCATGTCGATAAAATATATATGTAAAAAAAATTTGAATCCCCTCACAGTAGCATCTCAAAATAACCAAGCAATTTATCTGCAGCTCATGAGCTAGATCTCCACCGTGGGAAATATAATGCGAGAAAAAGTACCTATCGGAGAGTCAACAGGACAAAGTCGACGCCCAAGATCTTCCTCGTCGTCTTCTCCAAGATGGGCGTCAAAGTTCTCGGAAGCTATAAAGGGTGGAATACAAGGAATTTCCCCGACTATGTGCTTTCTTTCCTCTGAACAGTGATTTTACTCGCTATTCCTTTTATTGGATGACATTTCACTTGTATTCTTCCTTCTATCCTTCTCCTACTTTCTATTTCTGCCCCCTCCCTCCTACCCATTCCCTTACACTCCTGTTTTCACCTCTCACAGTGACGGGTTTATGACGGTCTCTTCTCAACTGCACCCCCCACATACCGATACCCTCCAAATTCCAAGCGTCTTTGTACAATTCAGGAAGAGGTGGCCATTACAGGGTGCCTAGACCTCCTTGAATCGTCCAACTACCGCTTTGAGGACATCCTGAATTTCTGATAGACGTAGCGAATCAATGTACAACCTAAAAAATAAGTGTTTTATCTAATAATTATAATAAAAATGTAAAGAACCGACGTGTCGTCGTCATCTTATCCTGAGGAAACTAGCTGGAATAAACCACTTTCTGGTTTACACCTGTATTATTAAAAAAATAACAGAATACATAACATCGGGAGTTAATCCTCGTAAGCAGCAAAAGCGGTAGAAAATGTTTTGAGTAGTGACCAGTGTGGGCATCTGCTTGTTTTTTTACGGTGCGGGTTCGAATTCAGATCCTGATTAAAAGTCATTTTTAATGATGATGCGACACACAATGGGATACTGTATCACGAACACCATCGAAGAACACAGCACGGGAGGGCAACTACCCAGAGCCGTGCTTGGCCTTCCACCGATGACAGACGAGTTGCTCCAGCATAATTCCCTCCGCACGTTTTCCTTTCTATGTCACTATACCTCCTCTTCTGTCATAATTATCCACATTCCTAACTCAGGAAAAATGAATTCCATTCTAAAGCGCACCAAGATAGTCATTCCCTTACTCCCTTTCCACTCATTCCCTTTCGATTATACTTATACTATCGGCTAACTGCGCACCCACATACCTAAATGTAACGATGAATTATTTAGCATTTTGCTGATAGGTCATAAACTCTGATTGAATTCTGTCGCCGGAGAGATATTTAAAATTGGTTTTATGGCCACAAATCGTGACGCCTTGCCACCATTGATAAGATAATTATGTGCTACATTTTAATGTTCCTGAATATTCCAAGTTATGAATGTTACCAATGTGTGTGTTATATTTTAATAAGTCTGATTGTGGAAGATTATAAACTCAGCCTTTGGGTGACAGCCACATTTAAGTGTCATATCCTTAAAAGCCACATGGGTAATTAAATAAAATTACTTTACGTAGGTACCTACACTAATCACGGACCTATATTATGCTATCACGTTACTTTCCCACATTATTGCCACAGCTACGATGAATACGAAACACCGAAACCTTGAATCTTTTTCTTCGTATGAGTAGATTTGAAAACGCTGCTTGACTGGAAGTAAGGACTGACGGTTGTGTAGTCGATGGTATCTTGCCAAAGAAAATCAAAGTTATCAGACCAAATTTAGTGACACCGGTAAGAGAATGAAGTTCCATAAAAGAACAAGGCTTCCTGAAAGCCTCGGTAAAATGAACTTTTCAGCGTTTACTAAAGCTTCAATATACAGAATCCGATTGATTTCCATGAGAATCTCATTTACACCATTGTATGCTGCCAGCCTATGACAGGAAAATTGGAATGAAATGGATTATATTTATATGCGCATAAATAGAATCTCCAATTCCTACCTTAATGGAAAATATTTAGTCCACTCACGGCGTCCCGTGTTTATTATCAAGTGTTTCTCGTCGAAACTAAAAAAAAAACATTGGGATCCCAATCGTTCAGTGCAGCCTTGATAGGACAAGAACGATATTTTTTCATCACCTGCTTTTACGTCTTCATAACCATTCTGTACCACTCACTCTAGCACCGGTCATACATGTCGCAACACAGGCCTTAATCCCTCCCAGGGTTAACCGTCAAACAACATTAAGAAGCGTCCCGGCCGGGCTGGGGCGAGTTCCTTTGTGAGCGCCCAAGGGGGATTATGGGAATCAGCGATCACTTCTCTCCAGTGTTCACCCCTCGAGAGAGGCCATCAACGTCGACACTCATAAACTCGAGTGATGGCATGGGGGGAGGGGGGGGGTGTGCCTCCACAACGCAACGCGGGGCCGCCGAAATTCCCCTGGGGACGCCCAGGTGTGCCCCGAAATGAGGCGTTCATTCCCTATCCTCCCTCTGACACGGCCTCTTTATGCGATTCCTACTTCCTACCTCAGGGCTCTGAACCAGGACACTTAAAAACAGTCTCATGCAAAGTAAGTAACCGAATTAAATTCTGGAGCTTGACTCGACTTTTAGTCACGAGGATCAAAGTCAAGCAACCTCTTATTATCCTTTCTATTTTCGAATTTCAATCAGAGAAGGGGTAATTCATACCGATTTTGTGGGGGAAGAAGAGAGGAGAAAACGCCCCGGTGCCAATTTGATTTTGCGGCAAAAAGCAGTTTTTAATAATAGTTATAACCTACGTTTCATATTATTACGGCATCACAGTTTTCAGCACTTTGTTGTTTTCGGTGATGACTACAGGACTTTTTTTTAAGGATACATTGAGGGATAATGTGTCGACTGAAAATATCTCGATTCCAGCATGTGAGCCCATGCCGAGTGGCACGGCTGATATTCATCAAAGGCTAGAGCATACTCAGCGATAGTTAAAACAGAGTCAATTTTCAAAGGAACTACGCCAAAACAAGTCGAGGCTGACGAATTGAGAGAGCATAAATAAAGTTTTATTCATTCTCGCCAACCGTTTTCATTCGGCTCATCTGCATTCGATTTAAATACCAAATCATCGAAGCCGGAATGCTTTGAAAAGAATTTTCAAAGAGTGAAGCATGCAAGACAAGGCTACGGCAGAAGTCTTGAGGGGTAAGAAAAGATATGAACAGGCCTTGAAAGGCAGGAAAGTCACGCACTTCAAGTGATGAACTTCACAGGTGAGTGAATCCGGTAGTTGATCTCCTCGCAGAAAGAATTTTGCGTACGTTTTACTGATTACACAAATTTTGTTGCACCTTCCACTCTCCGCCTTGCTTTGAAATGTTAGGAAGATGACTATAGTAATGTCATTTAACTAAGGCTGGGGTTTGAGTGCACTTTAGACCACACGGCCTCGCGTTAACTCGCATGCTAAGCTGTAAATGTAGAAGTAAATTCAGAGCTAGAGATATCTGATATTTTGCTCTTGCCAGACACCATAAAGGCAGACGTGGAGTACTATATGAAATACGACCGGGAAAAGTCTTTCTCGTGGCATGGATATGTTTATCCTATGGAGGCCCAATTCACTAAATATTTTTGCGACAGAATGGTTTGTCAATTTGCTGCTTATAAAGCCGGGTTGATTATTGTTAGAATGAAACGGGATTTGACAGTAAAAAAATCGTAATAAGGCCACTAGATCTTAGCAAGTTAAGAGCCTAGTGGGGTTAGTTCCGAGGTTCATGATTATTCGCAGCTCAAATTACACACCCCTTCAAATCCGACCGGAAAAATAAAATTACAGAAATAGATGCCTAATCTAACAGAATTGGGGGCCCAGTTTAACCGCAAATAGTTGGCGACAACAAAAACTTGAAGATCCCACCTTCCAGACAAATCCACTTGACACCCTTTCCAATTTCCTTTCCCGTATCCATCGGTGCTCGGCGGTACGCCACCGCGCATCGCTGAGAAGCTTGCAGAGGGATGTAAATGTGGATGCAGATGAAGGTATAGAAAAGGAAATTTGATATGCTTCCGAAATAGCCGAACGACCCACGGGTCGCTGGGCGGAGATGTTGCGCAAGATGAGCTACGAGACGCCCCGCGCATAAACATCACGAGAACAAGGGAGACGTGCGAGCGGAGGGTGGTGACTGCTGCCTGCCACGGGATTAGCGCGGCTCGGATTAGTGGGAGCTCCCGCTGGAGGAGGTACGGAGGATGAGGAAAACCCCGATCAAAACGCATTTATCTTCCTTCGTGACTTGCATGAAACGCTAATCGCGACCTCCTCGCGGAAATTTGGTCGGATCATGAAGTTTTACAACTACGCGCGCGAGAAATTTACGGCTCTTTAAGACCTGTCCATTATCTTGCGTGGTAGACGTGGCGAAAAGTGAATCCTAAAAAAAACGTCAACAATCCAAGGACTAATTTACCCCACCCTCGCTACATTTTGGGGTTTTCCGCGCAGGAAGGCCATGGGGAGAAACCGCAGAAATGTTCAGGAGAGAGGAATTCACACGGTCGATATTGCAGAGCGTTTTCTTCTCTCTGCGGGAAGAACCACATATAACGGCTAACCAAGGGACGGAATTATTTCCGTCACAATCATCAATAAGGGGCACTGCATTAGTAAGAAATGCCCACAAAGTTTTTATTTTCAACCGATGCACATACCTACCGTGGAATGAACCCGAGGTGCTTATAAAGTGAATGGCAAAGGAAGAGGAGTCACCCTCAACAGAATCCCAGAATCCTCCCCAACATGCAGCCTGGATGCAATGATGCGATTGCTTACCTGCAAAGAAAATGGAAGACAAATATTACTTACTCATTCTCCATTTCGGTCAGTTTAAAATATTTACAAATTTTCATTTATAACCGAGTTATACATAAGAGATTGAAATATACTCGTAGTTAGAACCTTAATTACACCTTCTGCAGTTCTGCAAATTTGAACATTTTTGGTGAAGACAAATAGCTATCGAAATGACTTAAAACAGCCTACTCCGAGCGTTTAAAAATTAGGCGAAATTTAATACGATGCAGCTCCTAAAAGTTATTTACAAATAAAGTCACAATAGCAAATGGCAGAGTCGAGAAGTTAACAGTCGCCAAACACTATTAGCGCCAGGTTTCTTCGAAGCCTCGACTCACTTGGGTGGCCTCACCCATCTCGGGATATGATAATGGGAAGAGGAAATTGTTAAATTTTAATGATATGGTAAATATCGAGACGGTAATAGCTAAAGGGTGACGTCGTACGTGCTTTAAATATTCCTAGTTCTAAAATGCTACATTTCCAAAGCCACTCTCAAATTATAAAATAACAATGATAGAATTTGTGAGGAAGCAATGCAATCGGAGCCAAATGAGCAATTAGTGAAGTATCGTCTGGAAAGAACATACTGGGTGGTGATTACAAATTCTCGACAGAAATCTCCAAGCCAATTACAGTCATTTTAGTGGCTGAAAATAGCATTTAGTGACGACGAGCCACTCCAAGTGACGGGAGGAATTTGGGATGAGATGTCAAATTTTAAGAGCGAATAATGCGTTCTGGGTCCCCTCCACTACTTCGATTACTCTCAGCTGGTAAATAACCTACATCCACTGGATTACTTGATAAATTAATTCCACTTGCGCCAAGGAATCGTTAGACAAGCACGTCAGAAGTAGGTACGTTTTCAAAGACTGACTCCAAAGGGAAGCTTCCGGAATAATGTCTTACACCTGCGCCTCAGGATAGGCGTATCGATCGAGTCATACACAATAAGAGATGTAAAGTTTGAGAGCACCGAATCGTTTCCACCTTCCTGCCTATTAACAGTCCAAACGGACATATAACCCAATAATCCGATAGTAAATAAATTAAAATAAAGGTAGAATATGGATATCTTGAAACTGTAAATTAGGGATATCAAATTTTTCTTGTGAATAGACTAAATTGTTTAAAGTTTTCTCTAGCATTAAGTGTGCCAACTCTATGCTGGAAGGATATAAGATAATCTAGCTAATCTAATACTAGCGGGTTCATGTTTCTATCAGGGCTAGGAATAGAAGTGAACTCATTCTCCCTAGGTCTCAACAATTTTTTCGTCTTGGAATCTTCGTCCCATCCCATCAGGTTTGAATATACCTACATCCCGATATTCTGGAGAAGTCCCACCATTTATTCTGTCTTTTACTTCTCAATCAATTTTTCGTTCCATAATTTTAATCATTCTTTCAATAGTCATCATGAGTTTTTACTCTGGCTGTTTTTTTTATATTTTAGAATAAAACACCATTACAAGACCATGATCCCAGAAAGCTCCGCATAAATACCTCTCCCAGTTCTGGCAGTTCTCCAGCTCTTTTTTTATTGTATTGATGGAAATAGACGATACACATTCCGAATGACAGGAGTAAACGGATAATTTTACTAAAAAGACTAGGATAATGAAAGGGCGATCTTCTGTGCGTCCACGGCACAATGCGCTGTAATAAAAAATAAGGAACTAAAAGTGAATCTCGCTCCCAAATGTCCGTCTCTTCTCGTCCAGGATAATTCTTCGTCTTTTGGAATATTTTTTTTGTCTCGATCCAAATCGTCCCTTGGTTTCCACTCATTCATTTCAGAAACCATGTCGCATTTTAAATTTGCGTCTATTATCCCCTCAAGGTGAGGTTTTAGCAACTCCGAAATTATTACAACCGACTATCTCACGTTTACAACACAGTCAAAAGGCAGAAGTAAACGAGCCAGCTCACGTTTCGGTGAATCCATTTTGGCACGACTTATACACGAAATATCTAACCATACCTGTGTGTTATTATTCCGTTTGGAAATGGCTATAAAATGAATTTATTGTAATTTCTGGCGACAGAGGAAAGAATGAGTGCCGAAGCAACGGAAAAATTTAACAAAATTTAGCCAAGATAGAGCCTTACAATGCAGGATGATTTAGGAGAGTGATTTTAGTTTGGTTACTAGCATGATAGAAGATGACCAATATATGTTATACAGAACAGGCCATTACGAAATTGTGTTTTACATAATCCCATATTTTATTCGCAATCGTTCTACCATAAAGAATCTAGACGCTTTAAAATGCGTACTCTGCAGCCTGAATCTTTCCGTGGATGGCACCTACATTTCATAAATACCAAAGGAAGAAACTTTTAACCCGACTCGATAGAAATGATCTAGGAGATTTCCAAAGAAATCCACATAAACGACAGAGGAAAACCTTTATTCTCAAACACATGCTGTCCTTAAAGTATTCTTTATGACGCTATCCAGAATTTTTAATCCAGAGAGAGGTTTCATAAAACCTTACACTCTGCGTCAAGCCCGAACACGTGGCTTAAACTGATTTACGATACATTCACAGGAGTCACCCCGCTACAATTCCGTGAGAATAAGGCAGGGAGAAAGAGACAGCGGGAGAGAGAATGCTCAAAATTCTTTCTACCTCACCGATTCCTTGCTTGCGCATGCTGTAATGTTTGTTTTCTTCGAGTGCCACACGATTGCTTATCAAACCTTCCACTGGAGGAAAAAAAACTGAAAGACAGGAGTTTACAAAGGGGATACTTTGAAGTGGTGGCGTAGCTTTTAAGAGTGGAGAGTGAGTCCGTCGAGTGGAATCACAATCAAATGAGACGAAAGGGTAAAGTGGCGAGGGGTGAGTGCGCTTGCGCTCCATCCAGCAACAACAAGTCGCGTTGAAGTGCCGCGGAGGATCAACACGAGAAACCAAAACATATTCATCTTCAGCCGCGAACCAACTTGTTGGGCCGCAAAATCGGTTACTTTGCCGTCAAGCAGTCGTCATTAAAATTGAGGAATTGACTATAGCCGCTCCTTACTTTACAAAATAAAATTAAAGATGTCCCCAGATTAAAGATGGACACAGTCGAAAATTGAACTGTCCTCTCATCCAAGGAAATCATCTCTGGATGTAGCTTCCGGAGAGGAATTTTCCCCTTCAATATCAATTCCCGCTGCACGAAAGCTTACATTAACTGATTTAATTATATACTGCTTGAGGATTATAGTCACAAAGGAAAAGGTTGCACCACACAAGTTTTCAGGCAAGCGGGTAGTACCTATTATATTTCGGTTTGAAGTACTCCGAATACCAAGGTTTCATCACGCGATAAAGACTATATAACTATTTTTAGGTCAGTCACAATATCAATTTCAAAGCGGGACTCGAATTCGAGTAGACTTGCGGGCACGTCTATAAAGGGATAGGCCCTGCTATAGAAAAGAATGCTTCGAGAGGTTTTCGCAGATACCTTACTAGTTGCAAATTTTCCAATACTCTCTCTTCCGCATTTTGACAACGGAAAGGCACTTACTAAAACTATTAGGATAAGAAAACCGTGAGAAATTAGTATTAAAGTCAGTTAGAAATTAAAAACATAAAAACAAACAATGCACATTATTTAATGTGACTCAGCTTTTATCAACAGAAAATATCACAAATGAACTCATCAGTAAATTAGCTACATTCATTGGGTAGTAAATAACGCATTTCACATCTCAAATCGCATCACGGTAAAGTTTTTAACATGTAGGCTTCCATTCTGTGGGTGCAGTTAAACCCAAAACTGTTGACGATACCAATCAACCATTGAGGATGGGATAATAACCTTAAATCAACTCGAAACGTCGCGGAGCGAGGCCAAAATCTATTGCAAAAAGTATACTTTCATAAAAGAAAGACTCCCCGGATCGACCATATCGATATACATCAACGAAAATATATTCCATACGACAAGATATTCCCGATATACAATAGTTCCGATATTACTCAAGTTATCTATTTTTAACAGGATTAGATAACATTATCACGATCTCCTCACATCTTAAAAGCCTCAAAATCTCTGTTATTCTCCCCCAAAATGAGTCTACTTTCGGAACCATACAACGACACACTCCAAATTCAAGTATTTACCAATATTTCCTTTGCGCCTACGTTTTTACTTAAATTGCCAGTCGTAGATTCTCTCTCCTTTATAAAAGTTTCTTTTGATGATATATTTTTATCGGGGATCGAGACCGGAAATGGAATATCGCAAGGTCCCATGTGAGGGGAGTGGCGTTGATCGAGGATTTGCTTTCTTGCGAGTCAAAGAGAGAGAGCGATGAGTGTGGCTGAGGAGGAGAGTGAGAGAGGAGGAGGGTGGTGGGAGAGATTTTGAAGTGTTTTGAAAGACTCCTCATCAGAGTGGAGAGGTTAAGGAGAGGCCAGGTTGCTGCTACCGCGATGGCAAGTGTATCCATGCGTCGAGGGCCACGCGCTCGACCCACGTGTGCACGCAAACATACACATGCACACACACATGCCGCTTTTCCCTTTCCCTTCACGCATTGCCCAGCCTCCCCCGTCGCCCACACACACCTTCGCTCCCCTCCCCTCGCAGCTATCTCACGTCCATCGCCCTCCACCCCCTACTCCTCCCCTCCCCCCAAACATCGCTCCTTGCCTTCCCTCCAGCTACGCATAAAGACGTCTGCGTGCGGACTACGAGCGAGCTTGACATTAGGAATCCATCACAAATCGATCGGCTTGATTTGCCTGCCGCGCCACCGAATGTTTATCTCGCCGGAGGGATGGACCAAGGGCCGATGCCTCCTGAAACGCGGCAGGCGCGTTATTGAAAAAACTCCGCGCTGAGCGAAGATAAATATTTCCCATAAGGAAGTTTCTCGAGAAAGTGTCTTTGGACAGGATGAAGTCTTGTGTTACATAATTCCTTTCGCCTCCCAGAAAAAGTTGTGCTTATGCACCTCGCTTATAATATTAGTTGGGGAATCTTTTAAAACACAGCGGGTGAATGTATCGCATCGGCAAAATGTAGCTGGAAAAAGCAGGTGTCAAAATAAATTACAGGTACATTCCGCATCTAAAGGAAATGCAAGCAATTATTCCTAATCAAAGGAGCAGAAAAGTAATTATATCACGCAAGTTTCACCGTCGAAGTTCTCGGAAAGCAGTTACGATGGAGCCGTAAAACAATTACGTCCAAATGAACTTTTACATCAGATAAAACACGGATATTTGAATGAAAAGATGATGAATATTTTCAACAAACTTTTATTATGAAAAATATTGTACTGCACTGTCACTGAGAAGATAAAATTCGCAGGAGTTCCATCGATCTCCTCAAGTCATTTCCATTGAACACCCACACGGATTCCGTCTTCAGTGATGAAATTCTATCACATGCGAGTGATGAGTGCTAAATACTTTGTGTTATATCGCCACTACAACATCGAAGCTGTCGTGAGGAATGCACGCCGCTACTATTTAATCAATTTTATTGCACGCCGCTACTATTTATTTTCCCATGGAGAACACTAATTAATCACCCAACGAAGCCAAATTTTCCGATATCCCTTGCCGAGTCTCTTAAATAATCACCGCAAAATATATGAAGGACTTATGAAGTGAGGAAGGGAAATACACTGTATCCCCTTCGCCCAAATTCTGCTCTGCAAGAAACAAAGAGGGTTCGGGACCCTAGTTTGGCACCAGCCATGAAGAGAAATTAGAGATAATAACTTGAGCATTAAGCTTAGATTAATAGTTTTTGGTAAGTAAATGCTAGCTGAAATAATTATGTATAATTAGAGGTATAATTTGGAAAAAATGAAATTAGTAATAATAACAAGGGTTAAATACTAATTATAAAATAACTACGGTTAATATGAATGGATTAGATTGCGATTCTCTGCAATTAAAATGATATTGACCAATGATTGGCCAATAAAACTGAGAGAAGAAAATTACAAAGATACTTCACTCATTAAAGAAATGGATATATCAAATTTTGCCCTTAAATTATAATGGATTTCCTTGAAGTCCTCTTCCTAAGTTTTTTATTGTACAGCGACGTCTAATTATGAACGGTAAAATTCATCTCACTTTTCTTGCCTAAAAAAGGAAGTATTGAAAAGGTATTTCATTGAGTGGTAAGTAGGTTTCATTTACTGGGAGAAGTTATTTGTTTCCTCAGGGAGTAGAATAGTAATTTGAGGATGTGCAGGATTTTAGAAAGTGGAGAAAGGCAAGAGAGGAACCCGGAGACGGTATTAGCTCACGCTAAATATCTTCTTCTTCGAAACCCAAGATGGGATCGGATTATCGCAAAAATATGCCACCACTGTGATTCGAACTTAGGTCTTTCATGTGTAAATCCAGGACCTTATCCATCGCATCTAATTTATTACCGTATAATAATACCGTAAACCATACCGTATAATATATGTGCTTGGCAGAAATATTTACCAATACTCTGTGCATGCAAATACGAGTTAGTTTACGTGTAACCAAATGAGACCAAAATTTAAAAGAGGTTGCTATATTAGCCGGTATACGGGGAAGACGACCGACTGCCGAAAGATATATATATATATATAATATGAGTCAATACGATCAGGAAGGTAATTCGGAAAAACTAGTATTTAAGGGTTGGAGGAAACGTGAAAAGAAACCGGGAATTTTTGTATTTGCATCCTCTTTATTCACTCACCTGTACGTAAACTTTATTCCCTATACGCAAAAAAGCAAAACATAGTATAAGCAAAATCTTACTATGCACAAACTTCAGACAGGACCTCTCTCTCTCTCTGGGAAATGCTACCGGTAATGTATAGGAAAGTTAAGGAATATTAAGATTTAATAAAAGGCCTCTAGGTAAATGTGATAAGGAAATAAAACAGCATTTATACCTATGCACTTCATTACTTGTTAAGCATACTGTGTCATAGTTGTCAGCAAATTCGTGTAGAGAATGATTTGGTATCTTGGGTAGCCCGATTTGTAGCCATTTTTTACGCATCAGTTATAGCATTGAAACTATAGCTAAAGACACGTCACAAGCATGGAGTACTAATACATCTTAAACAGTGTATTGCATGCAAAGCTGCTCGTAACTCACTCAAGTCAAATTCAACCTTTTTCCCCTAGTATGTATAACTTCCCTACTAGCTCCTATGAATAGACCAGCAGATGTCGTGGAGTCTTACATGGAATCACTCCCGTCAAACAACCTAGCGGTGGCTTACGAAGTACCGAGAAGAAGGAGTCGGAACACCCCCGCGGAATAATTCACTACGCCGCGAAATATTGCATACCTACTCATTCCATTGAAAGTTTTACTAGCGGCTCGTCTAGCGTGAATAGAGTAGAACGGCAAACTCAGATACCGTAGCGGTTGCTTTAAGGGTACCATGTGAGGAATGTGCAACTTTAAGCTCGAGTCCTCGACGCTGGGAGCGAGAGGCCGCACTGACCACCTCAGCCAATTCCATCATCCCCAATGCAACAAATCGAGAGAGAGAGAGAGAGAGAGGGGGGGGGAGTGGGATAAAGGGACGG